>JAQGBH010001869.1:0-28479 GCA_034698265.1 Sminthurinus aureus
ACAGACGGACGGACGGACAGACAGACAGACAGACAACATGATAGAATAAGGGGAGCTCGCTTCGCTCGCTCCCTAATGTAGCGTAATATACTTTTACTTATGTCGTTTTTATAAAAGTTGGTTTGGTTTGGTCTGGTTTGGTTTGATGTGTCAGCGTTACTAAAATATCATTAGAGACTAGAGACCATCTCATAACGTCATATCATATCACATCAGAGCAAGCTCAATTAAGCTCCAAATGTACACAAAGCTACTCATATAATTCTCTATATTACTATTCTTATCCTCATAATAAAAACTGCCGCACATAATATCATTTTATACTCCCGTCATTGGATACTAAAAAAGGAACCAAAGACATAATGTACATAGTGAATAGTGAGCTGTGGAGTGTGGAGAGTGGAGAGAGCCTAATCCCTTGAATCGTAATTTGCTCATAATCCGTAATCGTAATTCCACAGCTGTAAAAAACTTAGCACTAGTAATGCTAAGTTTCAATATGATGCACGTATACTTGTATATATATATACATAATATTATTGAACTAAACCCCAACTTTTTACTCAAAACCAATTTCAGTTCCTTTATTGTTTTGCCAGTTATATTCAATATTCAATAATATGAATAAATCATATGGATTACTAAATTTGCACCACTCTTTTACTTTCTCTTTCGTGCTAGGAAATTTTTGCACTAGGTTTTCTAAATTCTTTCAATTATTACAAAATAATATTATAATTTTTATTTAAAGTAAATAAGACATGCAACTATAGATGTTTCTAACGTCTAACCTTTTGGTGTTGGTACAAAAGTTTCCATCCGGGATGGTTTACCAGTGCCAGCTGAGGTACTCGCCGTTACCCAAAAACTGTATCTTATATTGTCCTTCAGTCTTTTAATTTCTACATAAAGTTGTTCATCGTCTAGTTGAGCTACTGATTTTTCTCTCACAGTATCTGCATCATCTGCTTTCCAGTAGACCGTGTACTTGGTTATTTTCCCGTTGGGTAGACTTGGTGGAAGCCAACTCACCAGGACAGTGTTCACCGTCATCATCATAACTTTTACATCTGCAACTTCCTCGGGAACTGAAAGTACATGTAAAAAATATAGTTGATAATAATATTTGTGCATCTGCAGCAATATACTATATATATATATGTGTATGTATATACATAAGTAATAATTACTCATCGCTCATCGCTCATTCTATAAGTATACAGAACAGTTCAGGATTTTCTTATACATCTACTTGTTTTTATTTTGAACATTGAAGGACAGGGTTGAAGGTTAATAGGAGAAAGTTGACTTGAGACTTGAGTCTTTATACTTGAGTATTTTTCAAATTACTGTCTAGTTTTCTACCTTTTTAGTTCCAAATAGCAAACGCTTTCGTAGATATTATATTGTATGTTGTACACTCATTTATCATCTTCCATTTTTTTGATAGGACACGCGACATCATAATATAATAACATAATATAAAATACACAACATACAAGATACATGTAGAGAATATAGAGAGATAACAGACACACTGGCTTAGAGTTGAGTTGGACTTTCTGCTGTCTGCTATCTCTTTTCTCTTTTCTGTTTGCTGACAAGGAGTTTACTAAAAAGTTGAAACAAGTGTATAGAAAAAGAAATTACCGTCAGTTTCAGTGAGGCAAAAGACAGGTTCTGAGACGACTCCTTCACCTCCCAGTGTATACGCCAAAGTTTTCACCGAGTAATTAGTGAAACTTTGTAATCCGTGTAATGTCGTTTCTCTATTAGACGTTTTCTTCACTTCCAGCTTTGCACCTATAAACATTACACATTATACAGTATATACAAAGTATTAGTTAGTATATATCATATCATATATGTACACTGTACATTATACATGTACAAATCCTTATCAACCATTGTATGCAATATGAAATACGCACGAAATACGCAACGGTACTGTACACTGAATATTGCACATTTATCCCATATGTACATTTATTAAGTTTACAGACAACAACTTGGAAAACCTTCACAATTTCACGTGTTTCCTGGCTCAACTTTTACTGTACTGTAGCTATATGATAGTATAGAGTATAGAGTCTAGAGTATATATAATATATAGCTATGGACTTGAGACAGAAGGGACGTTAAACCATCCGTTTTCAAAGACTAGAAACTACAGACAATTTTGAAGTTTGCCCTCAGACTTGAGACTTGATACTGTGTGCATATTTTATAAGGACAAGAAGCTTCTGAACAAGAAGTAGTAGAAGAAAAAGAGGAAGAAGAAACAAGTTGAGTAAAACTTGGAAATTGCATCTTCTTTCTTTCTATTTATGTGCATGGACAAATGTAATATAGACTTGTTTCTTATTTATCGTGTGTATGCACAAAATATAAAATGTCTAAGATGTACAATTTACAATCTGCAATCTACAGTCTACATCACATACCAGATATGCAATACGCGATACACGATATTAGATACAAACTCACAAGTCAAAGCCAAGTGATGAAAAGGGAGCAGAGGAAGAAATAGAAATAGAAATTGAAAGTGAAGAAAAGTTCATGAGGGAAAGTGAGAGTGAAAGTTGTACAACTTATCAGCTGTGTTTTGTAGGTAGTAGAAACTAGATACCCTGAATTTATATGGTAGACTCAAGAGTCTAGACTCTGAGAGCTGGAATGCTCCAAGCTGAAAACAGGATATTATTCTCAAGGCACAAATGAAAATGACACAAAATTCTACCTCGATCTCTACACACTCTACAATCTACATATTATATTCTACTATTCTCGCGACTCGTAATTCGTAATGCTTCTCTTATATTTACATGCATCTATTTTATATTTGTAGTTTCAACTCTACGATTATTTATTCGGTTGTTCATTCTAAATTCCAATTCAAAACTCGAGAAATATCATTGACGTACGTCATACATACTACATTCTAGAAACATACATATATAGCTCTGCTGTTCTGTTTCTATCACTCCTGAAAATCTTCCCATCGACCCATAATCATCCTGAACATCATCACCACCGTCCCCGTCACCATCACTTTTCTCATCAGCAGTCTATTTCATTCATTCATCAAGTAATTTGGAACAAACTTTATTTTCCATTTAATTTTAATAGTTTTTGCTCCAATGCCAAAATTTCATATTCTAGATTCCAGATTCCAGATCCATTTCATACAATATTTCATGTCACATCTAATAAATACCTTATACAATCTTTTATACAATCATCTAATATCTTACTCAGGATTAGTTTATACTTGTTACTTCTTACACAATCTTAATATTACAATTTTATACAAACTACTACTACTACTACTACTACTACTACTAACAGTTTTAAATCCTATTATTTTCTTATTAAAACTTTATGAAATCAATATCAAAGTAATTCCTTTTTGTCTTAATCTTAACAGTTTAAGGATTAGGAATTGACAGAATACAGAGTACAGAATACAAGATATAAACTTTTTCTTACTCTTTCTTTTTTCCTTTTATTATTATTATTATTGTTGTTGTTGTTCAGAGTGATAAAATACTACAAAGTAGGAAGTAGTAAATGGGAATGTAAAACAAACGTACCAATTTTAATATCAGACACAGGTTGATAGATAACTTTGTAGCCCTGGACGATCCCATTGGTCGAATGGGAGGGTGGTGGCTCCCATTGAATTTGAAGGCTTTTAGGAGACAAGGCTTCACAGCCAAGTTCCGTCGGAGAAGCATCCGGAGCTAAAGATTAAAATGAAATAAAAAGGATTGTAATAACATTGTCTCGTATACCGTATGCCATATACTGTACGCTATACGCCGGATATTATAATGAACAATGGACAATGGACAAGGGACCATTCGGAATCCTGAATACATAGGTTTTCGACTAAATAATATTGTATGATGTAGTGGACTTTTATTTTAATTAAAATGGATATATGTGTGAGAAGAGTGATGTAAAAAAGAGGGAAAATAATGTAATAAAAAGGCACACTGTGTGATTTACTTTGCTTTGAATTACTACTACTTTTACATTTCCATAGTTCTACATTTCCACACTAGTGCCATTGGATTGGATTGAAAAGGAAAGAGAGAAATTCTGGACAAAGGAAATGTTGCATGGAACATGGAACGGCGTGGCTTGGCGTGGGATGGCATGGTGAAAGTAAATATCTTTAGTGACTATTCTCTCAATGTCTAATGATTTATGACTCTTACCGCCTTCAGGCGTGTGAACCCCTACAAAAGTGGAGACGGGGCCCATACCCGCGCTATTGTATGCTCGAACGGTGATTCGATACTGTGAGTTGGGTCGGAGGTTTCCTACATGTGACTGGTGACTCCATTTTTCGTCCACGATCAAAGTCAAGGAATTGTTATTACTACTGCCGCTGCCATTGCCGTTACCAATGTGATTGGTAGCACCAGGATTATTGTTATTACTCGTCTCATGGTTTTGGTTTTGTTTTTGCTGTTGGTGTTGTTGTCGTGTGAGGGTTGCTGTTGCTGTTGTTTTTGTTGTTGTCGCTGTTGTTGTTCCCCCTGCTGGATTTTGTAATGTGACAAAAACATGATAACCCAGAATGGCACCATGCTGTAGTGATGAATGTGGTGGTTCCCATTTAACTTGAATTGACTTGGAGTCCACAGCCACTGCAGATACATTTAATGGCGGACCAGATGGAGCTTTACAAGAAAAACAACAATACAATATCAAATATTGAACATTAGACTGATTTTTTACAGATTACTTATATAAAAATCACACACTTGTAATTTCTAGTTGCTAGTTGCTATTTGCTAGTACACATATCATGATAATTTAGCTGAGGTTTAAGAATTCAAGTTTTATTCTAAGAACGTATTTTGAAGAAGAAGAAAAAGCAAATTGTTTTTACCTTCTGGTAAAGTTAGAACTATCAAAGGTTCGGATGGTAGACTATGACCAATATCATTGGATGAGAAAATTCGAATATCGTAGTTGGTGACTGGGAGAAGATTTTCCAAGACAGCATGTGTCGCCGGAGACTGAACAGTGATATTATATATTTCCTCACCAAAATCACCAGCACTTGTTGTTGGAAGACTCCAGGACAATGTCAATGATTTTTTATACTGGAGGATAAAGTAGGTGACTGGAACATTGGATGATTGTGGTTGAAGTCCTAAAGACCAACGCAACCGGATGAAACGACTACCAATTTCTTCCACAATAAAATTTTCTGGTGGAGACGGTCGACCTGTAGAAATAAATGACATTCCTAATTTTATATTTTGTACATTGAACATTGAACATCCATAATCCACAAGCATATCAAAGTATATTCTGCAGAAAACTTGTATCTTTTTATATCGATTTTGGTGCGGATGTTTTGAGTTTTTCATACATCCCGGAAAATATTTATATGCTTCAAATCAATACGGTTTTGGATCTTTGGCAAATGTTTAGTTTAGGTTTTTTAAAATAATGCTGATTCTGCACAAACAACATTTTGTCTTTCGCCACTTTTCTAACACGCTTTCTGTAATTTCATCATTACTAGTGTAAACACACTAACTTTAATCATCAGTTCAATCTGTGTGAAGTTTGGAGTTCTCTTTTTTCGTGTCTCTCTCATCACTCAAAAATTGTACACACAAGCTAGACAAAAACATGGTGGAGGGATTCCCAAAATATTCTGTTCCTCGCTCCAGAATCTTCAATCTACAATCTACAAATGAAGCAAAATGAAAATATTTGTAAAGAGTAAAATGTAAAATTCAAAGGCAGCGGATATGAAATAATGCTGAATCCGAAATCCGACAATATTTAATATTTATATACGAAAAGAGCGAAAAAGGCGAAATTAAACTCAAAGGATTGAGTTATATTCATGTTTAATCGACAGACTTGACGAAATTTTATCATTATGTTGGAAATCCATACTCCAAACCAAACAACTCTTTGATTTTGATCCAGTCACTAGTCACTATATAATCTGCTGATGGAATGTATACATTGCATATTACATAATACTGCATAGTCAATAGTCATACAAGCGTAATGTTTTGTAGCCTTTGCCAAAATTAAAATGGTCACCAATTCCTTTCGGTTTAAATGAAGTAGTAAATTTTATATCACATAATATATTATATAGACTACATAGAATATAGACAGAGAAGAAGAGAATAAATACAGCTGTCTAGAATTTAGAGTCCAGATTCTAGAGTCTAGATTCTAGAGTACAGAGTAAAAGTGTGAGGAATAGAGAAAAAATGTCTTTACCTTTAACTTCGAGAGTAATTCCGATGGAGTCGGACTGGAACTGATTGGAGCCGATACAAAGGTAGAGGCCAGAATCGGACCTTTCCGTGTGTTCCATGCGAAGCTCAGCAGAAAGGACGCTCGAGTTGGCATCAAGAATCGTTTGAAGAAGGAATCTTGGACTCTGTTCCAGAACAATAGAATTTTTCCTCCAGACGACGTCAATAGGACGATCTCCACGTATTTGACACTTTAAGAGAGCTGGATGCCCTTCTGCAACCACTACAGAAGTAATCTGGGCAGAAACTTTGGCAGGAACTATGAATGTTTTCAACCAGATAATTTTAATGAACGTGTATATTACACACACACAGATAATCGTATAGGACTTTTGCACATTATATGACATATTATAGTACATAGACATTTTATTACTGACATAATATGTAATATGTTATACACTGTTTTCCTATATTACGGTATATACATCTCTTCTTTTCATCCAAATTCACCGTGTTCATGCTACTTGCACACTGAACAGTGAACACTTTTACTACGTTTCCCTTTCACTAGCTGACTCATTCTACAGTCTACATTCTACTTGTATGTGCAAACATTCTATGGGTTCTCTCTGCTCCATTCTCCATTCTCAAATCTCCTTTCCTTTGAATCCCTCACAAACACACTCAAATTCTTTCTTACGTCTGGAATCTGGAATCTAGAATCCAGAATCTAGAACTCGGTCTCATCTCCTTTCCTTCGCTCAGAATCAAAATCAAAATCAAACACCATTCCAAACTTCCAACCATCGACACTCTCTCTACACTGTACAGCCTGCAGTCTACAGTCTACACTCATTCTACATACTTTCTTCTTTCCACTTGAATTCCACCACTTTTATCTATAATAAGTGCGTATGTGTGGCTGTAGGCTTTGCTGCTATTTATACGACTCTCTGCTGACTGTATGTTTTCCTCGTAGTTTGTAGTGTGTACTTTGTAGAAAGTTGATAGTAGATACATTTGATCTTTATCCAACGTTTACGCTATAAAATCTCATGTGAAAACTGTTTACTCTCTGTATACTCCTTTTACATGTCCAATAACAATGACAATGACAGTGAAAATGAATTAAATCTATCTGTGGATCTATCTATCTAATCTAAGCGTACGCTTGAATTTCCTCCCTATTTTATCTCTCAGTCCATATAAAAAATGCGTACTCCACACTGTACACTTTACAATTTACATAATATACTACATTAAGACAAACACAAAGTCCCAGAATCGAGTATCGAGTATCAAAAGTATCACAGTATCGAATATCAGACACGTCTTGGGTCTTGGGTTTTTGCTTAAGCTCAAAATCACGACTAAACTCACGGTAAGATGTGCAATGTGCATCTAAAACCTACAATGTAGAATGTAAAATGTAGAATCTACAATCTTGTACAGAAAGTTTTAAAAGGTAGAAGAAAATAATGATAGGAACTTACTATTTACGTGGATTTGAATTGATTTCCAAATTCCATTGCCAACACCATTAGCGGCTTCACAAATGTAAGATCCTGCATCCGAAGACTCCACACTCTGGATTTTTAGACTACCATCCTCACTCAATTCGTGCTTACGATCGGTTTTTATCTCACTTTTCACCAGGCCGGATTCTAGAAGAAAGAGGGAGAAAGCAGAGAAAATTAAGAAAAATTAGGACCTTTTTAGTTTTTAGTTTTTAGCATTTCATATTTCATGTAACAAAAACATGTACAATGTACAATGTACAAGTTTTTGGCATGTTTGCAATTATCAATTACATTCAACATTCAAGAGTACATGAAAAATTGAATTCCAGTATTTTATGGACGGCTTATCAAAAACACTCACCTCGGTACCATCTGATGAATGGCTGAAAATGGGAGAAAAACAAAGTGTTCCAGTGAAACATGCGTGATTTTGTTTGAAACGGAAAACGGAACATGATTAATAAATACAACGATCATAAACAATAAATAACGCAGGATTTGTATGTTGCATATTGTCAGTATGTATATCATACCTTTGGTTCTCCAATGGCCAAGCACGGGATTGTATGATCCTGTTTTAGTATAACTCGAGCATCTTGTGGCTCGTGAACCCACTTTGGCGAAACTACAGATAAATACAAAATATACATAAACTTTCAGTTGTTCATATAATATTATTTGCAACTTTTAAATACATCAAATACGATTAATTTAAAACCACTGAAGCGTGTAAACACTTTTTAATGGAAATGAACTCGCCTCGGAAATTCCCTATTTACTCTAAATTCTAAACTTCCAGTGTAAAATGTATGGCATGTACCGTACAGTGTACATTGTACATGAAACAGAAATTTCTCGAGCTTTTAACCAAACTTAAAAGGACTTGCCGATTATCTTTCTATTTTCTATTCTATTGTATCCAAATGTCTGTATTTTCTAAATCCTATTCATCATTATTCATTATGAATTCATCATCACACGACGATATACATAACTGCTAACTTACAACTCAGAGGACATGGTGAAAGGTTCATTAAGCATTAAGCACAAACATGTTCAATATTTAATATTTCGCCCATTTGATCAAAGTCTGTACACACTTTATACTTTACACTGTACACGTTCTCAGAATTCAAAATCCTTTAAGATTCTGGATTATCCGGATTAAACAACATGGCGAAAATTGAAAATTGTATGCTTCATCATGAAAATGGAAATGCGTGAATATTGAATACTCCTTGAAAGTAGAAAGTAGAACAAAATGGAAAATGTTATGTACTCTGTTTGAGTTTAATATTAATAAACTCCAGCGTGTAAATACTTTACTCTTGATCCTTAATCCAAGCGTTTTACAAGATTATAAGTTGAAACCCCTTTGTTCACGCCAGATCAACACAAAGAGGCACTGCAATTTTTACATTGTACATGTTATTCTTAATATTTCTCTTTGATGTCACGAATTTTCAAAGATCAAAGTTTATAGTTTAAAGTACTTGAAAAATGTAAATTTTAAACCTATGATTTTCTTAAATGACTGATATTTGCTCTCTGTTTTACAGGCCAATAATATAAAATTATAAATTCTTGGGAAAATGCAGGAAAAAATTAGAAAGAAAAACCGTTTCTGTCTGTTTTCTCTCAGGAAAACTACTCGTGAGTTCCCATATATTTACGTTTAAAACAAGTACGTCCAAAATGTGCTACACACTTCATATTGATCATTGATATTGATATGCTTCGAGTTCAAAGTAAATTATCCAGAAAAACGTTGAATTTATTTATTCACACTAGGAAAAGTCAAAACGTACCTTTAACATTTAGCGTTGCGGAGTAGTTAGCAGTTGCTGCAGCGTTTGACGCAGAACTGTGTAAAAATAGTAGCAGAACAAAGCAAATAAAAATACAGTCATCGTTTTGTATTTGCAGATTGCAGATATTTTTCACATCAACACATAAAAAGTTCATTAGATAATTAATTCATTAAAATACTTTCATCAGGAATAAAATGATATTTTGTCACGTAATGACATGCAAAATGATTACCAAGTATAAACTCCACTATGTTCTTTCCGTAGTTCTTCAAAAATGAGGTAAGAGAGGAATTTGACAGGAGGCATTTCCGTGATATTTAGATATGAGGGGATGGGTTGAAAATCCTTGAGCCATACAATTTCAATAGGAAGATCACCCGACATCACATTGCAAGTTATAGACGCTCTTTGCCCTTCAACTTGATTCTCATCAAATTTAAAAGCCGAGATCACAGGCGGTTCTGAAAAAAAACAAACGTGACATCAACACTGAACATTGCACACTGAATGGTGAATTGCGAATGGTGAAAGGAAATTTTTCAATTCCACAAACATATTGCTGCCCTTTCCCCATTTTCCATTTGTTTCCCCTATTTTCCCCTCTTTTCTCTTCCCAAAAGGTTGTCAGTTCAATGTATAGTGTGACCAAGGAATAGAAAAAAGAAGGGAAAGAAAAAAGGCGATATCTGATCGTGCACCGCATTAACATTTTTCCATTTTATACAGTCTCAGTTCCACTTGTTCAAAAGTCGATGGCCGATTGTCGATTCTCGACTGTCGATATTTCATCGATGAACCGACAACCGGCAACTAGGAACGACATCAAGAGTTCAACAACTATGAAATGTCAAATTCCAAGAATTTATGGAGAGTTTCATACTCCATAAACTACCAATGATGAAATGCATATTATATAAATATTATATGAATTCCGTGATTTACTGGACATAAAAATGTGTAATTGATTCTAAATGAAAATGGAAGTACGTCAAAAGTCAACGTCAACGTTACCATTTAATTTACAAGAATTTTCAATTACACTTACTCATCACATTGACATTCACAGTGCCGGACGTCATTTCTCCTTTCCGGTTTGAGACGACACACCTTTTTAAAGACAAAGACAAAGACAGAGTAAAGAGTAATTGAATTTTTTTATCAAAATGATCCATAATAAAAGTCAAAGCTAAAAGTATCAATAGCATCAATCTTAAATCGAGAGTTATATTGGTGAATTGGTGAAGAGTGAAAGGGGAACATACGTGTATTGTCCTTTGTCTTCACCCGTGTTGATATTTTCAATCCTCAGAGTTCCATTAGCCAATACGGAATATCGACCCTGACGATTATTATTATTCTTAGAACCCTGTTTCATGCTCACTAAATCCCGGGAATTTTTCTTCCACACCACTTGATCCACCGGATAACCTCCGTACATACATGGGATAAAAGTGGTTCTTCCAGCTGTGAGCGTAAGACTCGGCATCTCTTTGATGAAAAGAGGACCTTTAATAAAATAATAATAATAATAATAATAAGAATAGTAGTGGACGTATCATCATCGGATCATTGGATTTTTGGATGTACGTTATATTTCGATGATGTATTATGTACAGTAGAACAGAGTACAGAGTAATAATGTCATCATGATTGAAATTGATAGCACTTTATGGATTTTGCCCATTTCTTACAAAATCCAGAATCTAGAGTCCAGAGTGTATCATCATATTTATATGTAGTGACTCACCATAAATATTTAGCCGTGCCGAGTGTGTAGCACTGGAAATTAAATTAATTGCCACGCAACGATAATCCCCACTATCCTCTATACGAACTTGACTTATATTAATATGGCTGACAATCTCTGTCGTAGAATGCCGATAACTGCCCACCGAATAACGATCTGACATTTGCCAAAACCTGGTTTGCATCGCATCATTTGCTGAGGATGGAAGGATTTCTTGGTTATCTACGTACCACTTTATAAGAAACCGAAAAAACACAAAAAAAACGTAAGAGATGTAAAAGTTGAAGCAATTTACAGCCATTGAAAAACAAGAAATTTATTTAGGTTTTTTACCTTAATTTCTGGAACTGGGTTACCTGGAAAAAAAGAAAAGTAAAAGTTTAAAAAAATTCATATTATTCCTCAATCCTCGAAAGATAAAATGAGTTGTAAGTCAAAATCAACATGCATTATATTAGTATGCGTGTAAGTACCCGTCGCAGAACACTTGAGTGAAATTGCCGGACCGGGCTGAAGGCTTTGTGATATAAATGTTTGAAGGAGCTCTGGTTTAGTTGCTGTTAATTTCAAGTAAAATAAATAAATAACATGAACATGTGCATAGCGTTCTTGAATTTCATGCATATTTGCCTTTTTTAAGATGCGAAGCAGCTTATTGGAATCGTCGTGTCTGTCTGTCTGTCTGTCTGTCCGTCTGTGCACATTGGAGTAATGTGAGAAGACGAAACTATAGCCATCTAGCGGACACATTTAAAACTCGACCGTAGCGCCATCTAGCGGGGAAGTTTTAAAACTCGACCGTAGCGCCATCTAGCGGCAAAATTTTAAAACTCAACCTTAGCGCCATCTAGCGGACATTTTTTCAAAAAAATGGACAAATGCTCAGAAATTGTACCAGCTGCACACAACTTTTCGCTACTTTCTGTGACGGTAGACAGACACGTTGTCGAAATTCAACAGTCGAATCCTGATACTCTGCTTCGCATCTGGAGCCTTAAGCATGTATGCTTTCAAGGCGATATAAAATGCTCACGAAGTGAGGATTTTTAACTTTATTCATACTGTTGTCTCTTGTCTGACGTGGTCATTGGTCATTAGCCAATTTTGGTCTAAGGAAAGTTAACAAGAGCAACAAAAAATCATTTGTATTATGAATGTAAGAACCAACTGCAGGGCACATCAAAAGGAGTCTCGAGACTAGAGACTCAACTCTCCGCATTAAAATGTTTGGGTAAAATAATAAACTGGGGTTTTCACGCCTGATAGCCTCAGCATTGAGCATTGAGTCTCATGTTTTGTGCACATTTGGTACATATTATATCATGTCCTATAAATTGCAGATTGTGTATTGTCTATTGTCTGGCAAAAGTGTCTAGATTGTAGATTGTAGAGTGTAGAGTGTGGTGGCTTGCACATTGCACATGGTATATTCTATCTGTAATATCCAGTCCAGCCCAGTACACAGTCCACAGTCCAGTCCTTTGTAAGTGGCTAAATAAAGAGGATAAACTATGGGAAACTTGTTTTGGCTGGGGTTGACTTGACTTGGCATGACCAAGCTTAGTTTAGTTTGGTTTGGTTTGGCATTAATCGCCAGAGACATAAAAAATGTTGAATTTAGGAGAAAACTCTTTCATGAACAAAGTACCCTCGAACATTTGAACAGAGAACACAGAATGTAGAATGTAGAACGCAGAATGCAGAACGTAGATGAGCATTCCATTCCATTCACAGCTGAGCGATACGTAATGCGGAATAGGAAGACGGACAAAGAAATGCTAAAATGAGAGTCCCAGTTGTTCACTACAGCAGTCTGCAGTTCCGTTGGTTTTTGGTCTGATCTTCTGATCTCTGGTTTGGTCTGTATTGAACTTGTTTTCCCCGTTTGCTCATTTTATTTCATTTCATTTGGTCGAGTTGGGTTGAATTTGAGTTTAGTCCAGTTGAAGCCAGTCCAGTGTCCAGCGTCTACTGTCTAGTGTCCACATCAAAAGAAATAAAACCACATGCACTGCCTCAGCTACCAAAGTTCCAAAGTTTTCATCCCACAGTCAGCAGTCAGTCGTCAGTCGACCACATTCAAAATGAACTGGCTTGGAAAACTGTACACTAGACGCTGGACGCTGGACGCTGGACACTGGACACTTGTGACTGAACATAGGAAATTCTCAACTTTTTCAGCCTGTTTTAGTTTGTGGTCTGTTGTCAAATATCTGTATGAAGAATGAAGAACGAAGAATAAAGAGTTCGATCAACAATCTGCTCCCTCAATTTCAGATGTGAGATGAAATGTGAAGATGCGTAAATGGTAAATGGTAAATGTAAAGTGACCAGTGCAGTGAGCAGATGTGGACAAGGGAAATACTGTAATATTATTCATCTTTTCATGTAGTTTGTGACTGTATTAGTTTGTTAGAAGTTGTGAGCATAATGAACTACACTGTAAGTGTACAGTGTAGATTATAGAAAATAGAAAATAGAGTAAAAAGTATCAAGATACTTAATATTGGATTAGTGGATTGGATAATATTTACTACACTTCTATTTGAGATAGATTGACTAAAGGAGTTGTGTTTAGTTTGTGTAGTGGACCGTTTCGTTGGGTTCCTCTGTTTTCTAGTTTCTAGTTTATTTCATCCTGCCAAATGAAAACAAAAGGATAAAAGTTCCAAATTCCAAATTCTAAACTGGAAACTGGAAACTCGAGACTCTAAACTAGCCATTAAAATTGCCACCACAACAACTCGGGCGCCACCATCATGATTGAAATTGAAGGTATTTGGAGTTTAGAGTTTAGAGTTGGGAGTTTAGAGTTTAGAGATTTAGTTTGGGTGTGGAATCTGGGTTTTCTCTTTTCTCTCCTTCTCTCCTTTTTGAAAGACGGGCTTAATGCCTAATGCAGAGATGATCTTATTTTGCTTGAAAAGGAATAAAAGAGAAAGGGAGAAAGGGAGAAGAGGAGAAAAATCGGATCGATTCCATGAGCTTAGTAATTTGTCGCTTGCTATCCATGGAATTTGTGTTTTTTTTCTTCCTCTTTTCTTCTTTATATCCTTTATAGTCAATAGTCAATAGTCTATCTCCATTCTACACTCTGCACTCTATTTTTCCTCCTTCTTTCCTCTACTCTTCTGTTCCGTGTACATCCATCTAACTTCTTTCACTCCCTTTCAACAGCTCAGATCAGCTCAGCTCAGCTCAGCTCAGCTCCATTTCAGTTCTCTGGAGAAATGAAATCGATTTGATTTCGGATTTCACCGAGTTAGGATACATATGTACAAAAGTGGATGTAGGTACAAGAGATGCTCTAGTGTCTAGTGTATTCATATGGTACAATCCATAATATAGAATGTAGAACGTAGAACATGGCTAAATTGGGATAAGGATGTGGATGTGTACACTTGTGAAGAAGCATGCCATGGACCATGGTGAGATGGAGATGGAGAGTTGTGAATGGTGAAGGATGAGATCTATTGCACTGAGAATGGAGAATGGAGACTGGAGGGAAAAGGAAACGAACGGAGGAAGAGGAAAGAGAAAGTTGAAGCAAACCTTCCAAACCTTCCATACCAGCCACCAGCAACATCACCAGCAACATGAACAGGAAGAGCAAGCAGCTCGGTCCAATTTTCAATCCTCCCTGGATACATACATTCGTCTCTCACTTCCAGCCCTTCCTACTCCTCTTACTCCTCTTTTTCACTCCTTCCTCTTCTTTTCAATCCAATCTTTCTCTTGCTCTCCGATTTGGATTTGGTCTGGTTTGGTCTGGTCTTGATTCTTGATCTTTTAAGATGTATCCTGTTTTTCCTGTTAATGATTTACCAGTCCCCAGTCCCAAGACTCTGGTTCTTGATTCTAGACTCTAGACTCAAGGCTCAAGACTCTAGACTCCAGACACGCTATTCATTGAAGACTCTGAAGACTCAAGACCCTGAAGAGTCCGTAATACGTTTCTTTGTTTCAACAATATTCTCGCAATCCTTCCTCCTTTTCTCCGCTTCTCTCTTCTCTTTTCCTCGTCGCCCTTGATTCTTGTTCTGGTTCTATCTCAGTCTGTTATTCCCGGTAGCAGGAATTGGACGACAGCATCTTCAGTCTTTAGTCTTCAGACTCCAGAGTTGGAGATTCTAGATTCTAGTTTCCAGATCCAAGCTAGTTGATCCTGGGTCCAGTTCAGTTGATTCCACTGACAAAAAGCTGTTGACTGAAAAGATCAAGATTCAAGTTCAAAATGGAGCTGATGATCCTACAAAGAATAATCCAAATTCCAAAATCCAACAGTCAACATTCAGCATGATTTACAATCCCGAGTTCCAGAGTTTCAATTTATCTCCAGTATTCAATAGTCTTTTAACTTTTCCCCATATCACAAAACATAAAATACAAAATACAGAATATTCAAAATCAAAATCAGATTCAGAATCAGAATGGCTGGCAGTTTGAGAAGCAGTGCTGTATCATGTATCATCTGTCTTGAGTCTTGTGTATGATAATGAAGAATAGTAAATGCTCTTCTTATTTCTTGTCATTGTCATCGAGTTTAGGTAGATGTCATGCAAATTGCATTTGGAGGAGAAACTGAGAATTAAAAGGATTACTTTTAAGCCGCATAATCCAATCCAATCCAATTTTAAACAAGTATTGAGCTTTGAGTATTTAATAATATGTAATGTGGAATATGGAGCTATGAATTTTGAATGCTGGAAATTGCCTGCTCATCTTCCATCATCTATTTTATATTTAATAAGTAAATCCGACATTCTACATCCGATATCCAGTATAGACTATAGACTAAAGAAAATGGAATAGAATATAGAATCTCCTTACTTTATGATATTCATAATTCATACCTTTCCACTTTTAAACATGACAAAGGACAAAGCTACATTTTTCTTGTACTGGGTCCCAAATTGTAAATTGAAAAATCTAGTGTCTAGTTTGTAGTGTCTGGTGTGACGTAGTTGACTATTTTATCTATAAAATTGTTTCAAATTTCCACCGGTTGTCTAATGATCAAAGGTTAATGATTAATGATAAAAATCAAAGCCTAAAAGTCTTATCAACTTGCATTATCACGAATATGTCAGATTATACTGATAATATACACACTGCATATTATGCACAAACAAATCAAGAGGTATAGTGGAAAAAGTTGAAATCATCCGCATTATTTTCATCCCAGTGGCACTGTAAACTGTAATGGGTTTAGCGCTTTCACTTGTCTTCTATTTTCTATAGCTTCTTTTGTCTGTATTATGCAGACTTCAGACTCCAAACAAGAGTGTACAAAATACAATGTAAAATGTAGTCACCATGGTTATCATTATCATTATGATTAGGACGGTTCCTCAAATGAAAAGAAGAAAGGAGTAAAATGAGAGAGAGAGGAAAAGCGAGCGAGGTGCACTGTATTTTGTATTTTATATTTTATATTTTATACAGTTTGTTGTGTGTCGATAATTCTCTCTGCTCGATTCTCCATTCTCCATTCTCTATACAATCTGTAGCTCGGGTTGTCTCCAATTCATCATCCTGTTTTCAATGGTGCTTGGTTCTTGGTGCTAATCATCAACGTTCATTTTCACCAGCTTCCTATTTATCTCTTGTTCATTCATTCAATTCATTCCCCTACTTTCTCCAGTATCCAGTCTCCTTTCACTTTCACTTTTCCGCTTTCTCCGTCCTCCGTCCTTTCAATTTCCACATTCAGATTCAGCAAGAGTCCATTACTTTCCCTCCTCTCAACTCTCAACTCCTCGTCATGCTTTTCACGTCACAAACACAAACACCAACACCAACATGAGAGAAAGAAAGAGTGAAAGATAGGCAGAGGAACAAAAGAGGAGAAGAGAAGTTGTCCTCGTTTTCCTAGTTGTCGCTGTCCTTATCATTATCCTTCTGATGGTTGAATTTGTATTTGTACATGATTATGTTTATATTTATATTTATTTTTGGAGGCAGGTAGTTCAAGTCTCCACAGTGAGTTGTACATCTACAATCTACATTGTTAATATTAAATTGTACGTATAAATGTATAAATATAAATATGAGATGGAAGGATCTAGGACAAAGGAGAAATTGTATGCATTTTAATGCTCAATGCTCAATGCTCATTATTGAATATAAATAAAATGATATTCGAATCCAGCGCCAGTTTTTCCTTGATATTGGCAATTTGCAATGTGGATGGTGAATTTTTTCTCCCGTCCTCCTTAAAATTGTACTAATAATCTTACAAACTTTTTCCTGTGTACTCAATATTCAATGCTCAATGCTCAATGCTCGATGCTCGATATTCCATATTCAAACTTGAAGTAAATCCGGGTCCATCACTCATTTCTCATTTGTATATTTTACATGTATTTTGTACATGTAAGACAAAACCTGTATGGAAATGATATGAGACGGCGCATATTAAATTTCAGTCTCGATTCTCCAGTCTCGAGTCTCGAGTAGACTGTGGACTAACGAGCGTTGAGGTTGAAATTGAGTTGAGTTGAGTTGAGTTGAGGTTTGCATGGTATAAATTGTCCATAGTCCATAGACAGTAGACGGGCTCATGTGACTGCTCAATGCTCACTACTTAATGTTCAATGTTCAATCACTGACACTGGCGCTGTTATTGGCATTGGTGGGTTTCAGAGTTTTGGAAAAGTTTGAGCACGGGTGTGTAGTCTGTACTTTGGAAAAATATGGAGCTTATGAATAAGGATAGTTTGTAGTTTGTAGTTTGTAGTTTGTAAAGAAATTTCAGCGTGGCATGACACGGCATGTGCGGATGCGGATGTGTATAGAAATAAAAGTAAAGAGCAGGATGATCGATTGAGCATTGAGCAGTGAGCAGTGAGCAGTGTACACGGAGAACGGAGAATAGAGAATGGAGAACCGTCAAGTGGTGCTCGTACATATCTTTTCATATGCGCTCTGCTCTCTTGAGTGAATTCTCCATATCCTTAAATATTTACATGCACTCTCGAGGCTCGAGTCTTGAGATTTGAGCCTTGAGACTTGAGCAAGATGACCGACTAAATAATAAGTATGTAAACTGCCTTGTGACTTGTGAGTCTTAACGAGAAATTGGATGTCGACATTCATATTCCTCCATAATTTGTGCATATGAGTATTGAGTATTGAATATGCACGTGGATTTCCATTTTACATTTTCCATGACTTGGTAATTCATCTTGTACAAAGTACAAAGTGGGGTATGGTATGGCAAACAGACTGCACTGTACTTGACTTGATTTCCCGTGTTTATTCTGCATTCTCCATTCCCGATTCCCTGTCTAACACAATTAATGATGCTATAGCTATACTCTATACATACTCTGTCAACATTATGCAGGATATGATGAATATATATATGTTCAATCCTGCTGCATAGATGTGGATGTGGATTGGATTGGATTATGGATTATGGATATTTTGCACACATGGTGCGTGTTAATGCCAGTCCTCCATCCTGTATTGTATCAAGAATGTGTTTTATGTTATATATTGTATTTTATACAAACAGCAGAAAGTATAACGTATAAAGTATATACTATAGAGGTTGAAGTGAAGAGGAGAAAAGAGAGAGAAGAGTGCCGTTTTAGTTTTAGTTTTTTCATTCTTCTTCTTCATATTCTCTTGTTTCATATTCTACTTTCTCCTCTAATATTTTGTCTGCCAATATTTGCCATGTACATTTACATTCTAGATTCTAGATGCTCATATAATGCAAAGAGTATAGACTATAGACATTAGACATGGAGCGATCCAACGGAATGTTTCGCTATTGGTTACCTTGACAACCACATCAAAAGCATTTGGCACTTTCTCCCATCTTTTTCCTCTTCTTCAACTTGCCTCTAGCTTTGGCATTGGCCCTTGTTTTCCTTTTCTTCTGGTTCTGCTCCTCGTTTTGAGTTTACTTTCTCTACTCATCTATCTCTCCACTATCTAGCCATCTACCCATTTAGCCAGCTAGTGAGTGAGTGAGTGAAAGAGTGAGTGAGTGCAGTTGGCTATACTTTATTATGGGAGAAAGTAGTGCCGTTCCTCGTCTTACATTACTCTTAATGGCTGTGGTAATTTTCCTGAAGAGGTCTGAATGACTCAAAGAGTGAGTGAAGAAAGAGAAAGTCCATGTGGGGATTTCACCGAGTAGCCACAAAATTGCATCACGAATTTAAACGCTCTTCCTCCGCTTCCTCTTTTCAACACGAACCACCACCAACTTCTTACCAACTCTAAATTCTACACTCTACACTCTACATTCCACACATAAAGACGGAGAAGAGAGGAAGAGAAAAAGTAAAAGAAGAACAAAAAGAACAAGTTAAGGAGGAGGAATGAGGGACGAGCAACGACATCTTATCGATTTCCCTTCAATCTAATTTCGCAACATTGTTTTCTTCTCTTCCCCATCCCCATCAAAATCAAGTGGCTTCCGTCCAAATTCCAAACTCTAAAGTAGAAATTCCAAATTCCAAACTCAAATTCTGAATTCCTTCAAAGAAAAATTGAAAAGAAAAAATATCCAGTTAAAGAATGAAGAATGAAAAACATCTTGAGTCTTGAGGAGCATCTAACGTCGACGCTTTAAATTCTACATTACAATTTCCAATGTATAGTATATCATAGAGACACGTTATAACGTTATAGATTATAGAACTGGAATTTTTACACTTTATCTTCTTCAATCTCCACGTACAAACTCGGCTGTCTTTTCCCTTTGTTTTTGTCTGCTTCTCTGCTTCAAACGATGAATGATGAACAAAGGCTTCAATTGGACGGAGACGTGGATGTGGATGTGGAAGCTTTGGCATAGGAGGAATTGGAATTCGAATTGGAACCCAAATTCGACCTAGTCAAGTCAACGAGGCAAAAGACGCAGGAAGAAGAAGAAGAAGGGAAAAAAGGAGTAAAAAATCACAGAGCAAAACCAAACCCTTTCAAGCCAAGTCGAGCCAAGCGGAGCGGAGAGGAGCGGAGTCGAAAAAAGCAAAAATTGGATAAAAAATTAGGAGAAAGTCTATCTCCATCTTCATCTTTTAGTTTTTTTTCTTGTCAACTGTCTATTATCTTTTATCCTTCAAGTGCATCTAGTATGAAGTATGAACAAGAAACAAGGAGCAAGGAACGGGGAACAATGAAAAAGTGGTAGAAGAAAAGTGGGGAGTGAGAAAAAGTAAAAGACATAATAAATCCAAAAGGATCGGGAAATTAGATTACAACACTACATTACGGCACATTACATGACATTACAAGTTACACGTGCATCCAGTCTTCAGCCACCAGTGCTCCGTCTTCTATCTATAATCTTTATGTTCCCTTCTCTACTCCTCTCGACTTTCTATGCAGAATGCAGAAGCATGAAAGATGTGTCTATAGATAAACCCCTTCTTTCACACACGCACAGGCACAGGCAATATCAATAGTAAGAGCTTGAATAGTGAAAGCTTGGTTCGGTTTTGGTTTGGTTTTGGTTTGGTTTGGACTGGGTGGTGAAAATACATTTAGAAATGGCTCGAGTTCCTGAATCAGCTGACAGGATTCCACCAACCAACCGCCACCACTTTCAAGCTGCTCCTGGTGATAATAATAATAATCATGATGGAACTGGAAATAACTCGAGGAAACCTCAATACGACGGCACCGGTAATGGCGATGACGATGCTATTGGTGCTGGTGCGGGTGCTAATGGACGCATTTTTTCCCACCAACGTAACACATTCGTAACTTCAACTTCTGCATCGACAACGGTATCAGCTTCCCTTTTGCACTCTAACCAAAAAAGTTCAAGTGACTCTTTGAAAAGAAGTTTATCCACCATCAATAATAATAATAATAATAATAATACGGATAGGAATAATAGTCAAATTACTAGTGAATTACATGAACATCGGGATCAGGATCAGAAACAGTTTAATGAGGAGCCACTTGAAATCGGAAACCAAATTCCCACAAAATATCAATCATCTCTTCCCCCTTCCGTCAAACCCAAAGCTCCCTCAACCTCCTCCATTTCCGTCCCTTGTCCACAAACCGCAATAAATCGTCAGAATGAGACGACGGCGACGGCGACAACGACGACATCGACGACAGTCAAATTAGAATTTTGGCCTGGTCGGAGTGAAGCAGAATTTCCATCTGGATCTGGATCTGCAAGTAATTGTTTAATTCCATCAAATCCGTCCGATCTCCACGTCTCTTCGCACAATTCCAGTGGGAAGAAATCCAAGAAAGTGGATTTTAACCTCCCGATCAAAGCCATGCAGGATTCTTCTGACACTGCCCAAATCAACAACAACAACAACACCAGTACCAATCCAAATGTAAATAATAATATAAAACCACAAAAAAGTATCAGTTTCAGTAGTACACAATTTTCAACGTCAACGGAGGATGAAAATTCAAATCCAAATCCAAATTCAAATATGAGGAGCAGTGAGGAAAATCCGCCTCAACGGGAAAAGAAGCATGTGACGACTGTAACTGGGACAACTCCACCATCAACACCAACAGAACTGACACCAGGCACCAATGTCATTTCAACACCCATCGGCACAACATCGGCATCAGCATCAACAACAACTCCAGCTGCACAACAGGCAATCGGAAAGAAAGGTACACAACACAAAACAAATATACAGTAACAGAAATACCAGACAAAAGAATTCAATACAATGGAATGAAAAATGCAATCTCTCTCTCTGGAGGAGGTAGAAAAATCTAAATTAAATGTATATCTTTTTCTCCATTCTAAACTCTCGAGTCTCGAGTCTCGACTATACAAAAAGATGAAAGTAGACTTAGGAATGAGGATACGATTAGGCTGGTGGCGGTAAAAGGAAAAAAAGAAAAGGAAATTGAATACAAGTTTACAAAGTCAATCTCAGTTGACTATTTTCAGCACAATTTGATACACAAAACACAATACACAACACAGTTTGTAATATAAAATACAAAATACAAAAAATAAAACGTTGAGATAGATATAATAAAAATAAAAAGAGTAGACCATAGAACGTAGAATGTAGAAAGTAGAAAGTGTGTGAGTGATTTGAGAGTTGAGTGAGGAGAAAAAGTAAAAGTTTTTTCAATAAACTTTTATTAGAAAACAGTCCCATTGACTATTGGCTAACTCTTTTTTTATTTGCTCAAACAGTCTATATCAGTATTTTTAACACTGCCATTGCCATTGTCAAGTTGACAGTTGAGAGTTGAGCCAATGTCGAATGTAGAATGTAGAATTTAGACTGTAAACTGTGTCTCTTTTTCCTCTTCTTTCTCTACAATCTAAAGCACACTTTTGTATTGTACATCCATCGACTATCGAGTATCGAGTATCGAGTATTGAGTATTGAGAATCGAGTATCACACATTGAACATTGAACATGAACGCTCAAGTCTCAAGTCTCGAGTCTCAATTCACACACAACAACCACGCACAATGTACTAGAGAACTGCACTTGAGACTTGAAACTTGAACCTTTCATGTCCAAGTTTAAGCCGTAGTTTTGTTCTTATTCCGATTTTCCTTCTTCTTTTGCTCTTTTTCTCCCTTTTCTTCTCCTCTGAATCTGACTCTGATTCTTGTGTGGTTTGGTTAAGATGGGATTTGGATTGGATTTAAGGATTCTTCTCGAGTTTTTCCCTTTTTTTTAAAAAAAGTCCTCACTCTTCACTCTTCATTCCTCATTGTTGCTTTGTTTTTGTTTTTGTCTTTGTTTTTATTCTTGACTTGTGTTTGGCTTGGTTTGGCTTCATTTAGTTTAATTTAGTTTCCTTTAGCTTGATCTGATTGTGTTTTGAGCTGTGAGCTTTGAGCTTTGACTTTGTTCATATTATTTTATTTTACAGTCTTCCTTTTGTCTTTTCTTTCTTTTCCTTTTTTGTCTTGAGTCTTGTTTCTTGATTCTCGAGTCTTGAGTCTTGAGTATTTAGTTTTGAGATTTGAGACTCGAGACTTGACTAGTTTTGTTTCTTTTATTTCACTTTGTTCCACAACTTTTTTCTGTACAGTTGAAAGTTGACATTTGAGGAATTTAGGGCATTTGTGTTATTTTGTATTGGGTATTTGGTATTTGGTATTTGATACCTGCTCGTAACTCGTAACTTGTGCATTGTGCATTGTGGATCGCACATGCGCACAACCAATCTGATATTAACTATTAAATCCTTTAAATCCGCTCCGGGAAATGAGAAAAAACTGTCCATTGTCAACGGTTAGTTGTTGGTGCTGTAGTCCTACTTCCAGGTTTTTGTAGTTTGTAGTGCAATGTACAATGTGCAACGTACAACGTACAACGCACAGTGCACTTTGATACTTCATACTCGGTACAAAAAATGCTACTAAAGCTAAAAAAACTTGGAGCAGGGCAAAATAAAAAATAGAACAAGTGATGGGGAACTGGAATGAAGGAACAGCAGAGCAAAAAGAGGGGAGAAGAAAAAGTTGGACTAATACAAAATCCGCAATCCAGTATCCAGTAGTCATAATCCGTAATCCGTAATCCATAACCCGTAATCCGTAACTTTGTCCACACAACTATATATGCACTCTGCACCACAAGACACCAGTACCAGAACTTTTTTCTCCCCAAACTGAGCCAAGTTGAGTTGAGCTTGAAACTATGTTTCAACTACAAAGTATAAAGTACAAACTATTAAAGCAAAAAAGAAAAGAATAGAGAATAAATAGACGAAGACAAAGAAAAAGAAACCAGGAAATAGGTTTAAACATGGCATGTCTCTAGACAATTAAAAAGAGAACACCTGCTCCGTTCCAAATGTCACCTCTTGTTTCCTCTAATTCGTAATGTGTAGTACAAAAAGAAATCTTGGAAACTAATTTCGATTCCCCATTTTCGATTCTCAATTCTCAATTCTCAATTCTCGATTCTCAATTCAAATCCAAATTCAAAAAATCCAGTTCCGTAGATTTACGCAGAAGAATAGAGCAGAATGGTTGAGAGTTTAGATAAGGATAAAAATGTGGAAAATGATGTATGTGTGAAAGTTTAGTGTTTACTGTCGTCAGCGAAATGTGTAGGCGAAAGGTGGAATGTGGACATAACATAACAAAGCTAGAACTAGAACTAGAAAAATGCAGGAAAAAAATTAGGGAGAATCACTGCAGAGTTTTTGTTGTAGTACCAAAGTTTTTCTCCATTTGTATTCTACGTCAGACTTTTTTGAGCAGAGACAGGAAAAGTAAAAGTAAACAAAGAGAGAGAGAGAGAGAAAGAAAAAAAGAAAAAAAGTTGGTCATATCATAGTCAAAAGTAAATAGTGTTTGGTTTGGTTTGGTTTGGTTTGGTCTGGTGTGGTGCGATCCGGTTTTGGTTTGTCCTCTGTCCTCTAGGGTCTCAGTCATCATCCTCATTGACATCAGTTCAGCGACGACGGTCCCGCTCGCCGGTGAATAACATCATGCGTGAAATTCGGAAAATGTCCCTTGCGAGTCAAGACGCGAGAGAGGAGAGGGAAAAGAAAAAGCAGGAAGGAAAGCGAGACGGAGGAGGAGGAGGAGTGGGCGGAGGCGGTGGAACTTCAGGATCTGGATCTGGCACAGGAGATGGTAAAGGAGGTGTAGTTTCAGGCTCTGGATCTGGAGGTGGATCCGGATCTGCTGGATCATCATCTTCGGCAGCAGCAAAGAAAGCCGCCAAGAGACGAGATCGGAGGAGGAAGAGACGGGAGGAAGAATACACGGATAAAGATCGAGCTGCTGCCGTCACCCTCGGATCCAGAGACATTAAACAGTCACTCAAGGCCAAGAAGAAGAGGGAGCGAAAACTCCACATCAACATGGACTTTCTCCACAGTGAGGATTTCCTCACTGCCATGTTCGTCGTCGAGGCTTCTTTTCAACTGCGGGTTAAAAAACAAACCAAAGCTGCTCTCTCAACACTCAATAAGGTTTATAATTCAAAAAGTCATGTACATTGTTACTTTGTGCACATTCCAGATTCCAGATATTTTATTCCTCTTCCTGTTCCTAATAAAAATAATACAAAACTCCAACTTTTGATTCTACCTATTAAATTTTACCCGTGATCTTTGATCTTTTATTTTTTTCATCTTTTACCGCTTAAATGGTAAAAAAGAATAAGAATAATAATAATAATAATTGGCTGCGTAAAAAATTGGGCAAGAAAGAAAATGGGTCGTGGTCAATTTTGAACGTATTATTGTAGATTTCACATTTTTATTACTTTTACAATGTACAATCTAAAAGACGGAGGAAAAGTTTTCAAACTATTTCAAAGTATGACATAATAATAATATTATGCTTTTAAATGCTGCGTAGTCAGCATTGAGCATTCAGTCTTGATTCTCTTGCTCATAAAATTTATTTTAAGTGCTTTGCAGATAGTTTCTATTTGTAGTTTGTAGTTTATCCAGTTGACAGTGTGCGTATTGCGTATCATGTGATGTTGGAACACGGAAATAATGATTGTTATTTTTTATGTCATGTGAAATGTGTAATGTGTTTCATGTGTATTTTTTTCATTGTTATTGAATGTCCCATGTGCTTTGTGCTCCGCACTCCACAGGCCCTTGAACTGAATCCGGCGCACAAGGCAGCTCTTGTAGGTAATAAAAAATTCAACATTCTTTCTAATTATTATTATTATTATCCTCATTTGTCCCGTTTAATGTTGGATCATTTTGTCCTCATCGTCATCCTCATTATGATTTTCACCTGATAAATTTTAAGCTGTTTTCTAAAACCGTATAATATAGCAGCTTTCATTTTCAATCCTCCGTGTCTCTGCGTGAAATAAATTCATTTATTTAGTCGTGGTTGTGGTCCTTTTCATAATTTTCCTATGACATTGTAAAGTATTAATGAACAAGGATGTTTCTTTTCTCTTTTCTTTTCAACAGCGAGAAGTCAATGTCATTTGAAATTGGGTGATGCTGCTTCAGCTTTAAAAGGTATTTATAATCTAGAATCGACTACTTAATAAATTGTAATAATAATAAATAATAATAATATATGAAAATGGCTCCTCCCTTCCGTTCTCCGACCTTTCTAAAAATAAAGAATTGAATTGTGTATTTTGATTATGGTTTGAATTTTGAATATTGAATAGACTTGCTAATTATTTTTCTTTGAATTATTTCAGACGCGGAAACCTCGTTTGACGGTACTCGGTGACTTTGAACTATTTTGGATTTTGAATTATTTAGTATACGAGGCTGCTAATTATTATTAATTATTATTATAAAATTAATTTCCAATTTCAATTTCTGCACCTTTTAAAATGAGCAATGTGTGGTTGTAAATAGGTAACGACACATACATCAACGGACTGTTCCAGTATGCAGAGGCATTGTACAATCTGGGCCAGTTTGAAAAGGCTCTCATTGCATATCACAGGTGAGTTTTAAGGCACAAAGTGCGATTCATTATGATGCTGATGATGATGGAGGCAAGTGGAAGAAATTGTAAAGTGTAGAATATAAAAGTAACCTTTGACTTACGATTTTAGAATTTAGAATTTAGATATTGAACACGTTGCTCAATATACGATTTCTCCCTTCTTCTCTCTTTTTTCACATTCACTCAGTTTGGTTTGGCAGATGTCAGAAATGTGTTGCAAGAGTCAAAACAACACAACACACATTTTGCATCCAGTCAAGTCTCAAGTCAAGTCGAGTCAAAGGATGATGATTATTTGATTTTTTATTTATAGAAGCTCGCTGCGCTCTCTTTCTCTTTTCTTTTCCCTTTAGGATTTGTCAGCCGTCACTAAAAACTGACGACTGACGACTGCAGACTGAACAAACTTTTCTCTTGTTTATTTTTCTTGTACAAAGTAGAAATCAGTTGTGATTTCGTCATAAATGTTAAATGTGTCTCATACAACTTTGCGATAAACGATAGGAACAACACAAAACACAATACACAACAGAATGCACGTTGTGCCTTCCAGTTCCGGCTTTAGATCTCAGCATCCCGCAATCTGCACAATTTTCAATTGTGTTTGATATTTCCATTTTGCTATTTTTCCCCAGCCTCGAGTCTGAAGCTCAAGGTTTTTCTTCTTCATTTTTCATTGTTTGCTATTAAATCTTTGAAATAATTTATATAACATAAAACATCAAATATTATAATATCGTATTATATTATGAAACCTCAAAAAATTACAGACAAGAGAAAATACCACACAATTTTTGTTTTTTTTTATTTACTTACCTTTCGGAAAAACAATTCGGTTCAGTTTTTCTTGTAGAAATTCGATTCTTTTATGATTATTATTATTATTATTATTATTATTGAGCTTTCAAAAAATACAAAAAATACTGACTTGTGACTTGTGACTAGAATGAATCAAAAACTGACAATGAGAAAGAAAAGCAGAAGAATATATAAGAGAAGAAATACAATAGAAAATCTAAAATCTAAAATGGGAAAATAAATAGATCCAGACTGTTTGAAAAACAACTGTCAAAACTTGCAATGTCGAATGTCGAAAGTTGAATGTTTATGTAAAATGTTAAAATGTTAAAATTGATTGTTTATTTTTGTTCCTTTTGAAAACTGTAGAGGATATCGGATTCGGAAAGTGGAGAGTTTTCGTATTGGAATTCAGAAGAGTCAAGAAGCTATACGGAGAGCGATTGGCGGTAATTTTATTCTTTTTATTCTCTTTTCTTTTCTACTATGTACTATGTACACAAGATGATGATGATAATAATAATATGGATTGTGTATAAAGTATAAAGTATGGAGTATAAACTCGTGAAATTCGGTACTCTACCTAATATTTTCCCGGTGATGCATTACTATTTACTATTGACTTTTGACTATTTGACTATGTATTCCGTATTCAGTATTGACTATTGACTATCTGTATTTGTTATTTGTTATTTGTTATTCAGTCGAGTCGAGTTGAGTATTACTTTCACGCCGACATTCATTCATTTCCTTCCTGTACGTTTCCTCCTTTTCCTTCTTCTTTTCCCTGTCCCTGTTCCCTGTTCAATATCCAATATTTCTTCATCCATGTCTCGCCTGTCTATTTTTTCGTTCCCTTTTTACTCCGAGATACGAGATAGGAGATGCAATCTATGTACATTAGAGATCCTCAAAAAAACATGTTTTGAGAAAATTTAAGCCAGGACCCCGTCATATTGTTCCTTTTGAT
>JAQGBH010001870.1:0-28461 GCA_034698265.1 Sminthurinus aureus
AGCATGTCGAAATCTATCGAATGGTGTAGGTTTCGTTTAGATCCGCCACTAGTCACTGAAAAAGTTGCATTGTTAGTATCAGAAAGAGCTCTTGCTTGTTCAATGAAAGAGGATTCATGAATCATGATACGTAGATAAATAACAATATTTGCTACGTCAGTAAAATTTCTTTTCATGTAGCCCTAAACGTCTGTAGTAGATGAGGTATTTTGATTTCCTTCTGTTGCATTTAAGATTTGAGTGTAAATGTAAGTATCCCATCGATTTGTAATTTTTAATAGCCAGGTAACTTTGTATAGGCATGTTTATTATGAATTATATACTGTTGTACAAATCGTCTTTAGTTGCAGTCAACTTAAACAAGTCATTTTGATAATTTTGTAAATTGTAAATAGACACGCAAAACAGTATCCAATTATAATGACTAATATCTAATACCCATTTCATATGTATTTATTTACATAAAGATACATGATACAATGTACTTTGATTCACAAAAATAAAGATTTGACGATGAAATCACCATGGATTGGAGCTAAAAGTTAATCAGTATATACCATTTCATAGACAATTTAGTTTGATAATCTCTTCAAAACTGATGCTTTAATTTAGCCTATCCATCAAATTTCACAACTTGCGTCAAATAAGTAAGAAAAAATGATTAGACCCTTAACTAATAATGAATAACATGATATTCATAAATACTAAACATTTATGATTCACACACGTTCACCTTACGCTTACGTTATTTATTTAAATTATAGAAACATCAACCACTAACCACTAATTTGTACAAACAACGTGAAATGAAAATTTGAAAGTCTGCAGTTGACATGAATTAAGAATTAAGGGGTAATTAAGAGGTGCATGCAGCATGCATCCGAGTCTTCCGAATCTACTATTAAAAAATGCGCAATGTCGTTTCAGAGGTTATTTTTGTACTGACTTGGGATTCAGAATTCAGGGTTACCCATTTGTTATTTGTGATTTGAGATGAACTGAACATTTCAATGTACAATGAACATGAAAAACAGTGTGACAGCTTCTTCTTTTCTGTAAAATATAAAATATTTAGTGCCTTAACAAATCCATTAGATGTATTATGTGGGAGTTGTAACCTCTTCATGATAGAATACATGTACAAACTGATTTCAACATAATGAGCATATTGCATGCATCATTTCATACTTTTGATACCGCCTACTATTCTTCTCCTTTAACGCATTCATTGGAATATAGTGAAATGAAATGCTTACATATACATATACATATATATAAAACATACATATGTCAACATTTTGATTTAATATGTATATTTTAAGGTGGTATGGCACGGTATGAAGTATGAAGGATGACATGGAACTGACAGAATACAGAATTATGTGAACGATGGAATGAAAAAGGAGGAAACTTAAAAAATCATAATACAAAACTGTAAAAGTGAGTATAGGGTATAGGTACATATGTAATGAAAAAAAATGGTAAAACTATTGGGAATGAGCTAAAAGAAAAGACAAGAAAAGAGAATGAATGTGCGATGATGGTTGTGATCATCATGATAGTCATTATCATTTATCGTAAAGATGAAACTTTACTTAGCGTGACTGTTAGAGACTAGAGACAAGAGATGTTGTAAACGATAAGGATACTTCGGCGTCTGTCACACACACATTGAAATCCCACAAAAATATATTTAGCTAAAGTGTAATTTATGTACAATGTACATGAGTTTGCGATAAAAAGTATACTCGAGATTATAGTTAAGATTAATATACAAGATACAAGATATTTGTCTAATTCTCACAATTTCTCAAACCTCAAAGTATCCATCCATCCATCAGTCAATCTTTCCATAGAATTTATTTTTTTGATCGTTAAGCATTAACAAAATATTTTGAGTTTTGAGTTTTGAGTTGATGGACATATTTATTTGGTGTTTGGCGTTTGACATACATTTTTGAAAGGGAAATTATTTTCAGTTATTTTGACAACACAAAATAACATAAACAAAATGGGGGTGTAAATGTATAATGGATAATAAATAATACAAATTTGTATATTCTTGGTAAAATAAAATGCCTCGTACATCGTACACGTTATTATGTTGTCGATCATCTGGGTACGAATTTAAATGTTCTTCAACCTGATACTTTTGGTGTTGCTTACTAGTACTAAATACATATTACATATTCAAAATGAGAATAGTTTGGTTCTAGAATCTAGACATATTATTTCCCTAAGCGATTTGGAATGACATTTCATCGTGTCCTGATTATATTCAGACTCACGTTTTGTCCATAGCCTTTTAAAGAGTATAATATAATAATAGATTATATGTTACACAACAAAACAACAACCAATTCATAATGAGTTGATTAGATTCTATATAGTAATCTGCGAATGTTGGTTATACCTTGTTGATAAGTTGAAATGCAGACATTATGCACAAAGTATTTAGCATAGTGAATAACACACACACATTGCAGGACATTGTTTATCCGTTTTCCGTTTTTGAATAATAATAATAATAACATGCATGAGAGTTGACTTGATTGGGAATTATGAGATGTAATAACATTAATTTGCAGTATGATATTTGATATTTGTAACTGCAAAAATGGGAAAGGAAACATAAACTTTAATTTTTACTCTGTATTTTTAAATATTATGTATTATATTCCAAGATGATGTAGATTTTTTCTCCATTTGTTTTTCTTTTGAGACTTGAAAATACATGTTATATTTTATAGTAGTTGTCACCTATTGTCTAAGATTTGGCTGGTTGTTATTCACTTTGTTTTTTCTGGATTTCAATGTTTCAATGTTTAAATACTTCCTAAAGAAAACGAATGAATAAGCAAAATGTGGTTCACCTAAAGAAACTAAGCTGTTTCTTTTGTTTGTAATTTGCTTGGAGCTTGGAGCTTAGAGGATATAGGAAAATTAAATAGTGTTGACTTCTCTCTTTTAAGGTGTGAATGTTTATAAAATGTACAACAAGTAATAAAACTTTGTAGAGATTAGTAAACTATCTGCTATCTTCGCTATCTAGTATCTACCATACATTATACAACATACAGCATGCATACAACAAACAACACGTCAGTTGACACGATTAGACATTTATGTAAACAACATGAGCCGCCTTCCCATGTCCTGGCCTGACCATGGTACGAATCAACAACAACAATAGTGGCTGCTACTTGCTACTTTGCAGTTATCAGTTAAATGTGTGTGTTGAGTGTTGAGGATTCATACATAAATAATACATAGACATATACAATGTACAGTGTACAATACACACAATATGCAATCTTGTGTGTCCCTTTACATAATGTTCTAGACTGAACGGGCCTGAAATATGTAACAATAACGCACCGGTTCATCAAAACGGGATTTCTTTTCAGTCTTCACTCACAATCATTGTGTATAGTGTCTAGTGTAGACAACACATAAAACACCTGATGCTATATTTATTTATTGTATTCTCAAGTCTCAAGTCTCGAGTCAACAAGTGTCGTGGGGAAGTCAACAAATACATACGTAAATGTTACAATTTAATTTGCAAATGGATTTTTATATCTTGCCAATGTGTAAAATGTTAAACAAGTTTATTTCTCAGAACTGCCGAGGTTTTCCTACATTAGTTTATAAAAGTAATGCTTTTGTTGTTTAATAGATCGGAATGCCGTACGTTTAGTACTCGTACCATTCAGTTTTGCCACATAAGAGATTTTACATACATGGCGTAGAATAATAACGTGGTTCATTATTTTATCCTTATTTATTCTGCAATGAAAAATGAAGTGCTTCAATGCTGGAAAGTGGACAGTCCAGTGCTGAAATACATACAGGGTTGAAAAGAAACTTTGTACATATAGGTTTTTGTATGTATTCCTATCCAAAATCTCATCACGGATCAAGAATCAAGACGACCAATTTTCCTCAAAACTTATATTTTCGACCTAAAACAAATTCTAAGGCGAAAAGAAAAAGATTTCCGTGAACCTGTTTTGAAGAAAAGTTTATATTATAGGTATTACATATTATACGTATACATAGGTGTGTAATAAATGTAAACTAAACTGGCGTGCTGGTTTCCTTATAATAATATAATATCAAATGTGTCAAACCAGGTCTATTTTAATAACGCGCGTTGGTACAAGTGTAATATTGAACACAGCACAGTGAAAGGAAATTAGGTACCTTTTATTATTGTCTCGCCCGTCGAGCGTCGAGACAAAAGTAAAAGTGTCAGAAACTGAAGAAGTTGAAGGAATGGATAACAAAAAATCATATTGCGTACTGCTTTATGCATATTTATTGAAATTCATCCGTTGCTCACAACTCGTAAGTATGAGTAAGAAAAAACTGACGTCCAAAAAAACCAAAAACGTAACAAAACAAGAACCAACGAATAGATATATGTCGTCTATGACGATTGACGATTAGAATAATGCTCGAGCTTCTTGTGACGTATTTCGTCTTTCGGTATAATTTGTACTCGGTCGTACATAAATGCAAAAGGATACCTTATAAAATATGCATCTAAAGATATCTATAGCTGTCGCTTAACATGACGAATTTTTACATTAAATTCATAAACGGCACATTAAGTCGTGAACTTTCTTCCCAAGCTCTATTGGTCACATGTTTCCTCTTCTCCATAATTTTAATGTGATGTAGTTTGTGTTGTCGTTGAATATCCGTACATGGATGATGTATGATGCATTCTTTGTAAATGAAAACTGCATTTATATTTATGTATTTTGCATCCCTCGAAATATATATAGTTTGACGGTGGATTAAACATTAAACTACTCGTAACTCGTTACTCACTCTATTCAAATTTACCTTACATAATACGAATACGACTTTTTATAGTGAAAAACGAAATGCAGACTGCTGACATGCAGGGACGTCTCATGGTTTTTTTAAGTTTAATAGACATCACAGTTACACTTCTTTATAGGTATGAGACGTGTAGCTTGACTGGTCTGTTCTATGATACGTAATGTTCTTAGTAGATTTAGCTATCTACTTATATAATACCGCCGAATGTGTTCTATCTACTATTTATTCATCTATTCATAATATTTCAAAGTGTATTTGTGTCATTATGAAATATGTTTGATATTCCACTGCACACACAACGACTGATGATTTTTTGTACTAATTTAATTTGAGTTTCATCCTTGCATTTCTGATACAATGACAAATGGAAAGTGCATTTGAGGATGCTGAATACGTAAGTATTTATCATTTCTTCATCAAGTGCGAGTGGCAAACGGAATCATCTTGAATCTTGAATCTTCAGTCCTCGTTCAAACCTCATTATTCATTATAGTCATTTGAACATTAACTATGGATATTATTTATATTATTACTTCATTCAGTTCTGGCGTAAGTTTTATCATTATTATTCGATTCGTTATGTGTTTATACACATGTATTAGATGTATTAGTAGGTACATCCCTATTACATATTGCATACACAATACACAATACACAATAGTCACATTGGAATGTTATTTTCGGCGATAAAATCTCTCATTCCATCTTTTAATGTAGCTTTTGTATTTTGGATTTTGTACCGTGTTAAGTCTGTATCAAATGATGCGCATTCTTTATTCCTCATTCATTATCGTTATTAAGTTTTACTGTCTATTTTCTATTGAAAATTGATCAAGAATAGACCAAGGTTACGTTTTTATTGTTCGTTGTGTGTGCATGAAGAATACAGATTGATTCTCACGAGTACATGTATTTTATTTTTAAACTGCATCATCTTTTCATGATTATAGCACGACTTTGAGTATTACCTGCGTTATTACCTGCTAGTATGCAGTCATTACATCATCCTTGCAATAGAGTATGTAGTACAGCCAAAGATAATCAATACTTGCTTTAGTATACTAAATATTAATCCATGTAACAAAAATAATATCTTTTCATTTTTAATAAATATTTTTGAATCACAGTGAAGGTGAAGAGTGAAGATTTTTTATAGGCCTTAACATTTCTGTTATAATTGATGCTCATCAAGTATATAATTTAATCAGTTACTGTTGATTTATGTCAAAGATATATTATATACAGATTGGAAGAAGTATGGGGATTTAAGTGAGCAATGTACTTACTTATTACTTATATTGACGTGTTCATATGCATCATCAAGATTTCCTTTGTCATCATTCAGTAACTAGTAAAGTATCTATGACGAGAATATTCATTTGCTCTCAATTCAGTTTCCTTTTTTTTCAAAGCGATTTGTCACCAAACTGTAGCGTGACTGTTGAAACGATAACTATCTTTGTACATTGTACAGTGTACATATAACGTATATACTAAATGTATATATATATTCAGGACAAGTACTGTGTATTGAGGTTTATGTACAATGTACAACATGCAAGGCAGTCGGTTTTTGGGTATGAAAGTGAAAATTGTTTGGTTGAGAGTTGAGACACATTTACAGTTAAAGGTACAAAAGGTTTCTTACTGCTCGAAATCAGGTGAAATTTTAAGACGCCTGCACAAGTGTAACATTTTGTAATGCTCTCCAATCTCCAATAGACCTCAAAAATGTGTCGATAGTATTGAATATTGACTATTGACATCTGGATCCTAAATTGAACTCGACACTCGATATAATGTCTTCAGTTAATCCATTCATACACAGTTTAAATTATAGGCAAAAAATTTGCCATGCATTTAAAACGTCTTCAATAGAGTGAATCAACCATTGCGAATTTCCACAATACATTTCCACGTATTCTGGTAATGGTAATCCATTATAATTTGGTGCATTGATGAAACAAATTTCCTCTATTTGTATTTTACAGACAATTTATTTATTTACCTTTACGTAAATGCACATTAAGTGTAGATTTGCATGTGATTCATAATTTATCAACTGTATCCCTCTAAATATTGATTAAATACCTAATACTCAATACGGATACTCAATATATGCAATGCCCAATGTCTCAGTACATGAATTAGATAAGCAATTTTGCGTCTTCACGTGAATGTGTGACATGAAATGTTTTGAGTTTTGAACATTTGTTAGGAAATTTTGTGTGATCGTAACAGTAATGACAATTCTTAGGGAGAGAGTGCATGGAATATAGTGTACCGTGTACCACATGTTGGACAAGGCAAGGTAAGACAAGATTTATCAGTAGAACTTCAGGTGAGCCTGTAGCTCCGAGCCAGTTCAACTGGTAAAACTGTACAATTCATTTGGAACCATACTGAGTAAATCCAACTGGGATTTTGAATAAAGAAAACTCATATTAATAAATCTTGCCTTGTAAGCATGTAAACTGGAAACAAAAGAAATGCAAAAAAAAACCCATAAAAAATCATATTCATCCAACATGGTGAGGCTAATTTGATTTTTTACATTTTCAAGTGAATAAAATCAAAGTCGTTGTACCATTTGTTCTACTCCTAAACCTTTTTCTGTTACTCAATGAGCAATTCTCAATGGAATAAATCTAAACAAATGGCTATAGCAGCTGTGTTTCTAGTATCAAGTGTCTACAATCTACAATCTACAATCATAATAATTTAGATGCAACTTATTCAATTAAGCATTGTGTTTAAATTTCTTGAAAAATTTGGATTATAAATTATAATTTTTTTAAACCTGCAATTTAACTTTCAAGTACAGTTATGCTTGTACTTAAATTGTCAAAAGTCAAAAGAAACAAATAGTAAATAGTAAATAATATTTTTCTGAAAATTGTTGATTTGATGGAAAAATTAAATAATGTCACAAGTCACAAGTACTGTGCGTATAGTGCGTACACCTAATTTATGTAAAGGAGAATAAAAAAAATATAACAACTTCATTTTCTTTTTTCTCATTCGACTACTTATTAGACTGTCATCTCATCTCATCTTCCATTTTCTATGTCAAAATCACGTCACAATCTTAAATTTGAGATTTATTAACATGTTGTATGTACTTTAAAGTTAACTTTCTTTACATTCATTCTTTAACTGTACACATGTTGTTCTGTTTGAACTTGTAAGGAAAGCTCGTTTAATGTGTCTCCGAATTTGATAACGGCTTTTGATTATTTATTCTTGATTGGGTAAATGTGGGAGTAGTAAAAGTAATCAGCACATGACAATTACGTCTATCACATATTATTATTTGTTTTTAAAACAAGACAATTAGCAACAAGTTTGGGCATTGGTATAATAAGTAGTATTATTTTGAACTTATCTTGCGTGTGGATTGTAGATAATGGATATTTATCAATACATTTGCAAGTTTTGAATTCTGAAGCCTTCATGTTCTTGTTGCAACCAAGTTATAACTGACATAATAGAAAGTGAAAGAATTCCGACAAAGGATTGGCGTTAATTTTTTTATCCTATCTTTCTCTTGAGACTTTCAGAACGTTATTTACAATCATAATTTTTATGGGCAAAGCAGTTTAGTCATTCATTCATTCCTTCGTCAATTTTCAGTATATTATATTATGCACAGGCGGAGACAAAATCAGTCTTTAAACATTGAACAGTACATAATCTATGTAATTAACTTGATAGTTGCACTTTGAATGTAGAAGATTGAAGTGAATATAAATGATCAAAATTATGGTTGCTTAAACTTGTAAAGGAGTGTGAATGAACAGATTTTATTAGTCAAATGTTAAATTCCATCAATAATCAAGAATAAGCAATCAAGAGTGAAGCGAAAGGCTACGACGACAGTTTGGTTCCTTGTGCTTTTCTACACTCCCTGTCAATTGTCAATTTAGATTTCTTGATCTGATTTTAACCAAGCCACTTTTGACTTTATCAATTTAAAATTCCATTCTCTCTATCTTCTATGTTTTAGGGTTTAATGACAGTTTCAGTTGAATCCAATATTTGATATTCGATACAAATTCCAAGTAAATCAGAGCACTTTCGCTTCAAAAAGGCCAAGAAAATTGATATACTTATTTTTTTACCGAGTAGTTCTTTCTTCAGCTCCACCACAACAAATTCAAAAATCGTACTGGATTTTTGTCATCATTCGTAAAAATTATCTTTATTTGGATGCATTTTCACAAGAAATGCTTTTAATAATATGTGCATTCTGTCCAATATTCTCACACTTATCTTTAGGATGTTCACAAAGTAATCAGACGATGGAGCACAATACAGACTTTGTCTTTTATGGACTGTGTACTTCTACCAAATGGAAGAAAATCATATTATTGTAAAATATGTCATACTACAATTAGAATAAACAGTTTTGGATTCTATCGTAGTTCACTGTCTCTATCTATTCTAGGTTCTAGTCAAGTCATTGCTCATTGCTCATTGTTTTACAGACAGGCCTTTCTAGCATCTAGCAAGTGAAACAAAAAGCAACAACATAGTAGCGCGATAACTGTGTAATGTGTTTCTGTATCTATGCCTAATCCTTAAATAACCAGATGATCAATGAAGATAAACATGTATGTACCTATAAAATAAACATCCAAGATGTCATCTAAAATTGAGATGAGTGTGAACGAATGGGAATACTAGGACAACAATCATTTTACTTGAATACTTGAGTACATGTACGCTTGCACATATTACATCTATCTAAAGTTTTATTGATTCATATCAAGTCGTCTTATACTGAATTTAAAGCTCTCTCTCTCTCCCTCTCTCGTATTACTTGCGTTTTGCTGGACGGTTATCTAAAATTTAATCTTGATCCTTATTTGAAAGCCCGAGTTTATATGTACATATAAGTACATCTGCACACCAGGAGTAACAGACAATTCATTCTGTTAGTGAACATTGCTAATTCTCTTTTTTTACTGTTGCAACTTGTTGAGTAAATACAGTATATAGTGATTATAAACATTTATTTGCTATGTTCTCTTGTGCCTTTAGAAAAAGTACAAGTTGGAATTGCCGTACATTGTAAATGCAAGTATAGAAACCCCACTATTGCTTGAAGCCGGCGTTTTGTAAATGAGTTTTTCATTTTTTGTGTAAAAAGGAACGCCGCTTGAAAAAAATGATCAAATTTAAATGCCTATGAATTGTTTATTTTTTCATCTTTGAAAATTGTGTAGTCTAAAGTCTAAATAAAGTGTAGTTTCAAGACTAGTACATTTCGGCTTCTACTACGGTTCATTGTTACACCTTTCCATTATGAATCGCAAGTAGCAACTAGCAAGTGGCAAAAAACAAATTAGCAATTAATTTTTTTTCATACACATGAAAATGAATTATACTGTGTACTTTGTATTATATTATACGGAAGTTGATGTAATATTCAGAGGATTATTAATGCGAATTGTAATTATGACTCTTCAATTTTGCATGCTCATGGACATCGACAGCAGGTGTGTTTTTTATTAAATAACATAATACGCTGAGCCGCAGGAACGGAGTATGGAGTATGAAGTCTCCCAATTCTCTCAGCGTAAAAAATACCCGCTTTAAAAGCTTCAACTATACGTAAAAAATCCATGACATTTATTCAACGGCTTCAAACTTTAAATTTCTGGGGTCAAGATAACTGAAAACAAATAAGACCACGTCGATCAAAAAAGTCAAGTCCAGAATCGATAGGTAATTTTGTACTCAACAAATCCACACCGTTTTTTGGTCATGTAAAATACCAGCTATTTTAAGTGAAGAATTATAAAAGTTGACGAAGAGTTGATGACCATTTTTGGACGTTATTTCGAAACTCGAAACTGATGAGACGATGAACGATGAAACCGTTTTTGGATGGAACATCATCCAAAAACTAGCATTCGTCATTCGTCATCTTCGCACTTGATTGTCTGTATTCACTATTCACGTTTTATGTCAGCTTAATTACATGGTTATTAGCTTTTATTTCATGTTTTCTTTGAACGGGTTTGCCCCTTCATTGGACATATGGTGGTATTATTTTATGATGTTAATGGACATACATACCTGGTTTCGTGGGCTTTGATCTACTAGCTACAATATTGCATCTAAAATTTAAACATCAACCAACAAATTGAATACTAGCCTACAATATATGTCTATATGTTTCTAGTAGAAAAACCTTTCCCTGCAGAGTCATATCATAATATACAAGCTTGCGTATAAATTAGGATGTAATGCTCTACACATGTTCATTCCATGGTATAACAAAACCAAAGAATGAATCCGCATGTCTCATGTGGGCATAATATAATATAATACTGTTTGATATTTGATTGAGTTTGGGTCATTCACATAACATGCGGTTTTATTACCTTCTATCTATTATACACATTATGTACTAGATACGCATGGAATGCAGTAAAAATTCAATACTCTCAGCGTCATTGCATCGCCTTTGTTGCTAGTTCATAAAAGACGGTATGTTAAAGTCCCTTTTCTCTCTTTTATGGACAACGGATGTTTGATTTTAGTGCCCGTTTCCACAAATCCAATAAAGCATTGACACCAGAAAACAGAAAACAGACAAAAAAATTGTCGGCTAGTTTATATTTCCTGGATTTTGTATTCTGCCTATGCTTTTTTAGCAAGAAGTAAGAAGTTTAGCAGAGAAAAGAGTAGAATCAAAACGTTGCATGAGTGAAGAAAGTTGCATTGCACACGTTTTCGTACACTTGTATTCTTTCACATGACAAGTTTAGCCTATTAGAGAAATCATAATTAGATTAGTATTCATTTCTGCACCCTCAAACTGTCCCATTTTACAAAACAACAAATGAATCTATTCCACAAATAGAATAACAAATCAAATATAACAAGGTTTAATAAGAATTAATTCCTTTTCTGAGAATTCAGTACTGTTCAATGTTCAATCTATGTACATAATTTTGACACAACGTTTGTACAAATATTTTGTACATAAATGCAAATTCAATGAATGCGCTGCAAAATAAAACTCAGTTCAGTTTTGAGTGCTCACTTTGTTTTTCCAGTGTCATTTTTCTGACGGGAGAAAAGTATTAGGAATGTTATGAAGGCGTCTTTTTCAAGTGAAATTAAACTTGAATCATTAAAATCAATTTCCACCTAAAGAACCATCGAAATATAAAGACGACAATAAGAACAAGAATAATAGATAACATTATTCACCAATAATAATGACAAGTATTTTACTTTATATCCCATTTTACCGTATCCTCTTGTCGTCTTTTGTACATAATTATCCAATCAAATATTAAAGCTTCATTGACTTTCTTCTCCTTTCAAGTAACTACGTTGATGCACGACGAAAATTGGCTTATCTATGCTATTATTATTATTAGTGAGTGGGGGATGAAGGATGTAAGTATTCATAAACAAAATGAACGATAAAGCACATTACTAGATGTTACATGTAAAAAAGTCACGGTTAAGAATTAAGAATGTGAGTCCATGTGTACATGTTGAGAACGGAGCATAGATGTCTTGGTGTGCATCGTCTGCGACATCCATGTACTGAATGTACTGATATACCTGTTATTTTTTACCATACAAGTTATACACCATACACAATACACAAGACATTATTAAGAAAATGAGGGCGTTCAAAAGCACATGATGATCTTGATTCTTGATATTGTCAAGACTCAAGACTCAAAACCTGAGAGACAGCATCATATCTGTATGTATGTAGTATGTAACATATTGTTTGTTGTAGGGAGCAGAAAATAAAATGTAGACGATACTTTGAAGGTATCGGAAGGTACGAAGAACAAAGCACGACTACATTCCGAACACTCAAAATAAGTTGACAACTAATCGGTTTACTGGTGTATGACAACATAATTTTGGCTCACATGTCGCATCGTCATGCGAACACTGAACAGTGAACATTCATGTTAATGGATGTTGAATTCATGTGTTCGTGTGATGTGTGGACGAACTAATTATGATTTGCCATTTCCTTTGAGTACATACGACACTCACACACACACACACACACCTACTTTATGCAAAACTTCTACTTGTGCAGCTGGAAATAACGTTCAGTTACATATTTCAATTTTCAATTGTTTTAGTAGTGAACAGTGAAGAATGAGCAAGCGTTTGTTCATGTGCTAAAATTATGCATGATACGAAATGAGAAACAAAATTGTCGTTACTATGAGTGCTGTTTTAACACTGGATTCATTTTGTCGTTGGTCGTTGTTCCTCAGCATATTCATTTTTCTTATAGGGTTTTTGAAGTTCATGTGATTCTAAAAGAAAATAAAATGTTTCAAGTTTCAAACTTGAAACAGCGTATTTTATTGATATTTTTATCTACATAAAACTGATTTTATTTTAAAATTAACCGCAGCTTGTACTTTGTACTTTTCAATCCGTTTGCAGATTCTAGAACTTAAAGCGTACTGTTAATGTGTATTGTTCTAGCTGGTAGCTAAGGTTAGCATTGTATAAGCTCTAGTTATTTTACGATCAGTAGATCACAGTTGTATCTTGTATCTTCAATTTTTTAAATATAATTACAGCATGTTACTTGATTTATGATGTTACTTTCTCTCGCTATTTCTTGTTCTTCGTGTTTCGTTTCTCACCAAAGTTTTGTTTTTGAACATTGATACCATTTACCATTTATGCATTACTTTAATTGACTAGTACTTTATTTTATGAGAATATTGAAAATGAACGCTTCAAGGTGGAAGGAAAACGGAAACGGATTGAAAAAATTAAGTTGACACTTTTGTTATTCTTATCATTCAACTGTGAAGATTTCTAATGGGAGCTCATTTTCACGGAAGACGAATATAAAAATAAATACTAAATACTAAATACACCATGTACCATGTTTCTTGAAATGTCCAAACACCACACACATAGACCAAAGATATTGTCACGCACAGACGAGACAAGATAGAATTCTAAAACTGAATCTCAAGTCTCAAGTCTTAAATAATCACACGAGTTTTCCTTTCTTTCTGCAGTATGCTGTATACAGTATACTTTATACGGAATATTATAGATGGTGGATTGTAGACTGTTGACTGTAGCTGTTTTATTACATGATGTGGTCTACCCCAAAAATTTTTATAGCAGAGCGTTCACGTCTCTTTCTACAGTTTACATTCTACAGAAAAAGCACATTCGTTTACGTATGTATATTTACAATTTACAGGCGCATTAACGTGAGACTAAATTTTGTGTGGTTTTAAAGGCAGATGGTTGGCTTAATGATATTTTATCGAGGATCGAGAAAAAAGCAACAAAATAAAATAATGCCAGCCGAAAAGGACAGAAAAAGACTTGATAGTTGATACTTGATAGTGGACAAAATACAAACTATACAATACAATACACAAAAGTATCTCATTTTATTTGCTAGGTAATGATTGTAGCATGAAAATTTTGTGTTCACTGTTCACATACTCCTAGTACCTATCCATAACAGAACGTTACATGTATTTTACATGTATATCCTATGTAACTTGCCAGTTTATTTTTTTCTAGTTATAAATAAATACATGCATGCCGGAAAGTCATAATACCAGAAAACCGCTGAGAGAAAAAAAACACAACATTTATACATTTGTCTAACTGAAAGATTTTTCAACTATAATAAATGCAGCAAATCCTGTATTACGCGACTGCAACTTTTGAATGCATGTCTTAAGACTGAGGATGTTGTAATCGGGACATTATTGCACTTACAGGATGTATTATGCACGATGCTATGGCAGAATTATACAGATTGACATGTGTTAGAAGGAGACCTATGGAAATGTAACCGCTCGGTGTTCTGATTTTTTAGCGTTTCCATTCATTTTAACCTCCGAGTCTCGAGTCTCATGTCATTCAAAATTCTCCACTTTACATTCAGCATGCCTTTTCCCGTACTTTGCAGTGAGAACTTTTCTAGTTTCTTGAAATGTGATGTCCATATTCTCATGGTTCATCCTTCATCCACCGTACACCCAGTTTACTTTAAAATGAATTATACATGTAAATATGTGCTTGAATTTAAAAATTAAACAATAAGAAAATATGGCAGATCTGAGGAAATCCTGCTGTCTGCTGCTAACGTTAAGCAGAACTAAAACAAGAATTATTATGTGCATTTTGTACTCATTTCTTCCATATTTAGCGTTGCTTCTTTCATCAAGATTCAATATTCAAAATGTCCACCAAATGAAACAGTGTTTTCGGTTTGTATTTACCAAATCCATTGTTTTGCAAAATTTTGCAAGTCATCATCCTGATGGTTATGATGATAACTTTTGAATGTTACCATTTACTAATACATTTGTGATCCATGCTCAACTTTATAAACTTTTTTGTCCACAGCGTACACAGCCCAAAATGCAATACAATGTACAATGTACAATTTACAGTTCTAGAAAGAAATTATTATACACATATTTTATCTTTTATCGAACTGAAATTACCCAAAACCCAAAGTTTGAAATGTGAAGCTACTTGATACTTGACGCTTGGTACAAATTATTTATCCGTTCCTCAGCTATGAATTTGAAGTACAAAAACAATAGAGATTAGAGATACAATAACTGGAAAAATCGTGAGACACATGAAAAGTTATGAGTGTATTGTCTGTAAATTTAGGGTAAACGAGATTACCTTATAAAAGTTCCGTCTTTTTAAGCTATACAATGTACAATGTACATATTTAAAGGATTTGTAAATAGAGACTAGAGACGTTGCAAATTTGTATCTATAGACATGCTAATTCTCGACAACTGTATATTGAATTGTTCTGCAAATTTTGCATATCACATAAAGATCATTGTTTTTGGTATTGCTTTAAATTTTATTTAGAAAATTTGTTTATAATGTGCTTGTTTCAACCGCGGGTAACAAATTTAAGATTTGAGACACGTTTCACTTACAAGTTTTGGCTCATGTCAAAACTTTTACATTGTATGGAAAATGGAAATCTCTAGCGCATTTAATAAGTACTTCTTTTCAGTATCATTTAATTAGTTAGAGCATTCAGCGTACAACATACAACAAGCGGTATCAAGTATCAAGTTTCAAGTAACTGTTAAATAATAAAAAATTACAAGTGAAAACTCTCTTTAAACTCTCTCAAAAAATTACCCGTACGCCGTACGCGTAAAGCAACGTTGCTTGCACGAATTGTACATTTATTGTACAATGTATGACCTGAACGCTAAGCGTAATACATGATGTAAAATACAATGTATTTGTATTATATAAAACAAACTTTCTTTGAAATCCTGCCATTATTATGTGATGTCTGTCATTACTTTTAGTTTTCAAGTAAATTCAAGTAAATTGTACACCTTTTGGCATTGTTTGAGTTTTGCGTTTTGAGTTAAGTTATTAAAGTCATTAGTAGTAGTGTAATATCTAATATCATGCCGAAGAATAATAATTTGGAGAGTGTGAATAAAAACAAGCATCAAGCATATTATTAAATATCATTGTTATTATTCTTTACTTTTTTATGCTTTATGCTCTACTCTACTCTACACTCTAAAATCTGCAACCTATGAAACTCATTAGCTGCTTCCATTTCAATTTCCAATGTTTGAATTCAACTCACTTCCTATGCACGATTCCGATGGAGTATGGAGTTGTCAGCTGTTATTTGAGCAGATGTACAATGTCTGTTGTCCATAAACCAATATGATAAAGTATGGTTTGGCTTGTTGTTTTTGCCAGTAAATTGGCAAAATGAAATGAAATGGTCATTACTCATGCAAATCATGAGTCACAATAATTATTTTAAATAAGGAATAGAGAATAGAGATCAACTGGTCAGTTGTCACACGTGTTTTACACGTAGATTATTTCAATTTCATATGAAAGATGAAAGAGGGATCTGTAACCTGCAAAATGTAATAATGAAATGACTTGTAAGCAAAGTGTATCAATCGCACATGTTTCGAGTTTCGAGCTGCCCATGTTATGTATGTAGTGTAGAATAGACAATGATTGTACTTATACATAATACATAAAACAGAACAGAGATTACTATGATTATTCGACATACATTTTTTAGCATGAAGCACGAACTCTACGGAGATGCAAAATTTTGGTTTCCACATGCATATTGCAAGTTTCAAGTAGCCTATCTTGATGTGCTATAATTCTTCTTCTTAATCATAGTGTTTTGTCTTTTCATGCCCAACTCAACTCATCTCAACTCACAAGTCAAAGCATGCAAATTAGTGGCGTATAATATGTACATTGTGCATGTATGTGCGTATATACATTCAAATTATACACAAAATTAAAAGAGCTGCAAAAAAACTCTTTTCCTACACATGGATGTGTTTTAAAATGTAATTTTACGAAACACATGTCTAATGTAGTATAATATCAGTTTTTTGTTCTAAAAACTATACCAGTGCTCTATGAAGGGTTATAGAATACAGAATTCTCAAGTCTCAGGTATGAGGAAATCAAAAAAATACTTTTAGCTAATGTCTAAAGTCTAATGTCCATAGTCCATAGTTGCCCAAACCCAAACCAAGACGTCTAGCGTCTAGTGGTTGATTTTTTTATTTCGCTTAAATTCATTTTCATGCTTTAAAATCCATATTAAATTTTTTGTCACCAAGTGTGTAATGTTGTTGTTACCACATTCAGGAGTACGCACAGGAAATTGTATGCAAACAAGGGATTGATTCCCCACAGTAATAATACTAATAAAATTAGTGTAGGCCACACATACATATTGACATAAATATTGCATCACAATTTGAGGGATGAAAAATAAATAGGGAAAATCTTCGAGGTGGTCTACTATCTAATAAAGTACCAGCTATTAATGAAAGGAGACAAAATGATGTTTTTGTTTTTGAAGTAGACAAGTAGAAAAACCAGAGTCTCAAAATAGTAAAAAAAAAGAGAGGGCACATGTACACTGAGAAAAAGAGAAGCTCTATGACTGCATCAACAATCAACAGTAAATTTTGTACTACTACAGATAGTAGAAAAACGGTCAAAATTTTTTGTGCAGTACAATGTGAAACGTTGTGATGGGAAAAGCTAGTTTATTATTGTATTCATTCTTCGTTCTTCCTTCCTCTTCTTCTTGCATGTACCTCCTTAATTGAACTTACTTTTGTTATGGGAAGATTGTACGGCAAATACAAAATACATGATCTACTATGTAATTAAAGAAAAGTTCACATACTCTAGTCTCTAATGTCTACTGCGAGTGCACTTGCAGTTAACCTGTTATGTTGGTGCTTTTTCTATTATTTTTCACTGTTGATGAAACTGACTGGGTTGCATTTATATAAGAGCCGGTATCAATAACTGAAGCATTATCATTAATAATATCACCATCGCATCGTCATCATCATACATTACATAACCTGGAAAACGAATGTGTGTGTCTATCCATGTAGTAAAAATGCTCTCACTTTTCAATTTTTTTATAGTAATTTGTACCAAAAAAGATTCATCAAGCATCAAGCGTCAAGCAAGTTGTGTCATTATGTTGAATGCTTGAAAACAGAATGGAAATCTGACATTTTAGCACTCCCCTCTTCACTCTTCACCAATTCAAACTTGTCCTAGAGGCGTGGGAAGGGAAATAACAATAAAAAATTGAATCAGTCAGCTTCTTGAACTACAAGTGCAATGCACCACAGAATCTCTGTAAGATGGAGAATGGAGACAAAACACACGGATTTTAAATTTTATGTTTAAAATCATAATGGCACGTAATACGTAAGTCGTATATCGTATATCATATTTTTCAGGGATGTGAGAAAGGTTTATTGATGTATGTAGAATAACAGAATTTAGAATGTAGATGGTGGGTATGGAGTTTCAAGTTTCAGAGTTCTTCCAAGATTCGTGTAGACTGTACACGATTACTGTATCGTCGTGTATGTTAAACTGTTCCGGTCGGTTATGAATTATTATGGTACTACAAGTCGCTGAATCTTTGTCATCATTTAGTTTAACGACAGCATAAACGATGTGTAATAATATTTTTCATTTTTTGAGCTTTGAGCCTCTCTACGGTTCTCCTTGCATGTTACATGTTGATGTTGGATGCTGAATACAGTGATTCGGTAAATCTTACAATTAAGTTCAAATTTCAAATGCATACTGTTGTACACTACACACTTTGAACTGTATTGAAGCATTGGCTATAAAAAAATAACTAGCATAGTTCACATAATCTTTTACCTTTACCCATGAACAGCTGGTTTTCCATAAAATTTGCATATTAACACACAATTTAACATTTTTCTACTTCCATACCGGTGATCTGCATCTGTATTAAATCTCATTATTTATTTGGGTTGAACAAACTAGCTTGTTTTCTTTGTTATAAATATCAAGTGTACCGGATTTTGTTAGCAGGATTAAGGCTATTTATTATTATTATTGTTGTTGTAACAGTAGAACAAGATATCTGTATTTTGTGTAACATTTTCTAAGGAATGTGTGCGATATCACATATCACTTTTGCAATTTTACAGTGTTAGCGGTTTGTCTAACGTATTGACAATTGTTAGTTGATATAAAATAAAATGTTTTAATTTTTCTCGTCAGCAGTGTTCACCTAAAGTAAATTCTTATGGATTAAAGAAATTTAGCGTCATGTGTTTATTACGTTTAGGCTTATTATCAGGAAAAAGTTTTTAGCACACTCATTGAAAAAAAGGTATTGACCCAACAAATGCAATAGCATAGAAGAACATAGAAATGGGCGACAAGTGACAAATGACGAACTTAAATGTTCAACTCTGAACAAATACCTGTTGATAATTCTCCTCGATATGATTCTTAGCCGTTCTAATAATTCATTACATCACACCAACACCAACAGACAGATCTCGATGATCTATGAGAACTCAAATTCATAAATAACAGGTTTTGTACGCAGATCTTAGATAATAATCCTATCACCTTTGTCTTCTCATATTCTTTCCAGCTTAATATCCACATGCCGTGAGAATTGGAGATTTTGGATGGATGAATAGATGGATAGATGTTTGTTTATTGATGTGCCGGTACCGGTACCGGTACGCATTTGTGGATTGTGTGGTGTGTATTGTATTTTGTACATTGTACGCATTATAAAATAATTTACGCACGACTGAATTTTGGCAGTTCGTCTCTTCGTATCTTCTCTTTTGTCTTCATGTTTTCGGTTATTCATTGTTAAATAAAAAGCGGAAACAAGTCTGTAACTGCTGAAAGCAAAAATCAACATGATTTCCAATGACCAAACATGTGCAAAATGTACAATGTACAATGTGAAGCCTTCATTGGAAATTGGAAATAACGGTTCCATTTTTCAAATGTAATATGAAATTGGTAAAAGGAAAACGCCTGTCTGCTAATATAAATTGAAAGGCACATTTTTCAGTTTGATTTTTAATCCATGGGTAGCCTAAAAATTACAAAGTACACAGATGCTCAAAAAATGATCATTATAAAAAAAAGTCAACTGTTATTAAAGTACATAGAACATCGAACGTAGACATCCGTAAATTGGCATGAACAAAACATCAATGGCTAAACGGCAATTTTTTTTCTATTTCCAGGAAATCATTCAAAAGTTTACAAGTGAAGAGAACAGAATATGGAGAAGGAAGAGGCCGATTGCAGATACCAATAAACCAGGTAAAAAGTCACTGTCTTTTATTTTATTTTATTTCTTAGAATTTAAATGATGGTTTTATTATCTCATCTATTCATAGTCAATAGTCAGAGTGCACTTTCTATGCCAGTTTTAAGGAAATTAAGTTTTGAGTTTAAGCAGCAGAAAGATTTTATTACTTATGTATAGGTATAACTTTTTGTTTTTCGTGTTAAAAAACGTTTCTTTGGTGTGACTAAATACTCAATACAATTGTATTTATTGTATAGTTTGTAGTTTGTGCTTGGCACAACCATGTGAATATTTTTGTATATCTTCCAATATCTCACCGCCACACATTTCCCGATCTCCAGAGGCATTAAATTTCTACCAAGTTGAATGCATCCTTTTGCATGCAAATTATCCATCTATCTGTCTGCAATCTGCATGTACTTTTATAATGTAGAATGTAGATATTTTCAAGAAGAGGAATTTCCTTGCAAAATTGTTTTCTGCACGAATGACTCTTTAACACTCATTTCCGGACTGTCATTCCATTTGACAGTTTAATACTTACTTACTTGTCTGCTGTCTGCTAAGATGACTAATTTGTATTTAAGTGGTGGACACATTTTCCTTTTCTCTCATTCCCTCTCTCCTCAGGTTTCCTCAGGTTAGAGAAGCAAAAAATAAGTAGTTTACCAGGAACATTAAAGAAATTAGTTTTTAAATGTCATCTTTTCTCTCCTTGTACTTGTACAGTGAGTATTTAGTATTTAGTCAGTCGTCATAATAATGACAAAAGAGAGCGAATCTCTCTGACTGATACACACTTTTCTGTTGTGTTATTGTTGTTGCTGTTGTTTTCATATTGTTTTTTTTTTCGTTAAACGTTTATTATTGTTTTTGTGCTTTGTACTTTGTACCACGCAGCAGTCTGATTTCTGTTTTCTCTGTACACCCATTTGAATTATTCATGGTACAAAATACACTATTTTCAGTTTTTTTTTCTATAAAACGTTCGTTGTTTTATGTGAGTTTTGCTAGTCTACTATTGTACCATGTTTTGCATTTAAATATTGTACTAGATATTTATCATTTGGTTCAATTCCGCACGCTTCCAGCTAATTAAAGTCAGTACATTGTTGTAAAAATAGCATTTACAATTTAGCGTTTAGCCTTTTAAAATTTAGAACTCCAGTCTGTAAAATGTAAATGTAATAAATCTCAGTTCTTCCCATACATAAACCATCTTAATTTTTTAAGGCACTCTATATTCTATAATATAAAAGTTTTTTACTTTTATAAAAGATGCAAGTTGAAGCTATTTTCGTTTGGAATAATGACTAATGACAATAAATCTTTATGGTCTAGGGCTCCTCTTTTTATTCAGTTTTTTTACTTTTGTCTTTTTTTGCATTAGCCGGATTGTAGACAGAACATTTAATGCAGAACAATCGATAGGCTAACCTTGAGAATTGAGACTTGAGACATATTTTTTAACAGCCGTTCAGACGTCCACTGACTTCTTTGTTGTATTTTGTATTGTTGTACATAACAAGGAAAGTCTGAAGACTGAAGACAAAAACCAACCTCCTTTTTGTTTGCAGATACTTGGCACTTGGAACTTTGCTCCGAGTCATAATGATAATGATATGTAATCACACTTGTTAAATTTCCAACAAGTATCCTATATCCTATATCATATATTGTGTGAATCTAGAATCTATAAAAGGAAGAAAATGAGAACGCCCAATCGGCTTAAAAGTTAGAACTTGGAACACAAGTAATTTTTGAATAATAAATAGTTTGTCAGAGCACAGACATCAGACATATTTAATATTTAGTATTTTACATATTTCAAAGAGTATTTTGGGTAAAATGTAAATCAAACCTTGATTATGCTTTCTTGTCTACATCCAACATCTAACATCTAGAATCGAATCTGGAGTATTCAAGTCAAGAAAAATAACGAGAAAAGATTAACTGTATGCCCATAATCCATGATATATAATATTTTAAATACAGGTACTGCTAAATTCTAAATAACAATGATTATTATGAGTTACGAAAAGCTCATATTTACTATTTACTATTTACATATACAGTCATCTTTAAACAAAACAATCAACTTTGAAAGGTGCAATAATAAATCGTAATAACAATAGTAATCACCATACTTCGTACGTCTACAGTCTACAATCTACAGTCTACAGCGTATATTATGCATAGGATTTGTTATGATATTTTGAAAAGAGTAGATTGGTTATAAGATGGCCAATGTCAAAGTCAAGACAAGTCAAGTCAAAATTAAATATGTAGAACAAATTCCAAATAATAATATAGGACACTAATCAATTCCTTAATTGAAATTAAAAGAGAGGGCACTAAACTATTTTGACATAATTATATCTCTGAGCATTCCACGTCCATAGTTAGAATTGGAATTAGATTGGGAATGATTGTTTTAAATACTGTATTTAGTATTTACAACAGTACAGACTACATTGCAGACAGATGAAGAAGTGTGTACCGTAGGCGTTCTGATTTCATTTCCTTCAATGGTCACATGATTATTCATTTTTTGTCTTGTAACAATCGGGCTCTGGCCTTTCTTACACACACAGATGGGAGTAGAAAAGTATGCAGTACTAAAATGCAGAAAATATAGTCATTTTAATACAGTCAAGTGGTGACTATTCATTCAAAATTCAACGTACAAGAGCATAATAACTTTATTTACTTTTCCACGTTGTATTTGCTATTTGCTATTTGTTATTCATGCGTGGCGTGGGATGCAAAGTAGTTTTCAATCTTGCGGTACACTAATGTTTTTAATGTATGACATATGCACAATGTACAATGTACTATGTACACACAATATTTATTAACGGAATATGCACATTTTTGCACTTCTCTTTTGTCTATTGTAAATAAATATACATAAAAAATAAAAAGTAAAATGGCGTTAAATAGAAAGTAAAATTGTAGATTGTAGAGTCTAGAGTCTAGAGCAAAAAAGTAAATGTTTTTGAATAATTTATTTATATGTATGTACAATGTACCATGTTCAATTTGAAACGTAAAGAGGAGAGGAGAATTTTTCAATTTCCACTGACTGATGACTGATGGGCAATAATAATAAAGAAAATAATCTATTTCAAATTTCAAACCAAATTCCTTTCTCAAGTTGTTAAGCTGTGGTTCATGATAGTAAAATCGAATATTTCAACTTGTTCTTGTACTTTGTATGTACTTGGAAGTTGTATGTACTGTTGAGAATTCCCTAGGACTCGCATTTACTAGCAATAAATGTATAACATTTATTACCTTAAAAATTAAAAATACTGAAGCGAAAGTTATCCGAGAAGAAAGTACAACTACTACTTCAACGTCTATGTACAATGTACAATGAACACTGTATTTGTTGTACATGAGAACTTATTATGGTTAAAAATAAAAATGGAGATGCAACACTAACAATTATTATTACTGTATTATCGTTCTAATTAATGTATGTATAATATATAATGATAACAAAAAACAAATCCAAAAAGAGTTTGATAGAAACCTTTGGTTACTTTCATTGCTGTTGAATGTTGAATGATGAAAAATCAAATCTTGTTATCAGTCAAGTAGTTAGAACCTTGACTTACAATCAGACATCAAACATCAAAACATCAAAACATCAAACATTAGACATCAGGAAAATCCGCACATACAATTAAAACTTTAATTCTTCAATTCTTCACGTATGTTTGAGGTTTGTAATTACATGTTAAAGAATTCTTGTTATTGCTTCTTTTTTTCAAAGACTGAAGAATCTTTGATTTAGTACGATTGCGAATTCTGTTTCTGTTTTTTGGCTATATACAAGGTGTTAACAACTTGATGTAGTTGCATTAGTTTTAGTGCAAAATAAAACCGTCATGTATAACGAACATGAAAAGGTTGAATGTATATCTAGTATTTACCACAGTGTTTAGCCGTTTAGTAAACTTCACTTTCACTTCTCTTCAATATCAATAAGGTTCAAAAGTATTGTATTTTGCTGTTAATTATTGTCTCTAATGTCTAAAATGTAATGTCCTTATTTTATTGACATTAAAGGAAATGTAATGACTCGAAATTGTTAAATTGTTCAATTTTACTTACATGATATTTATTGGAAACCTCAGTACTCAGTACTCTGTACTTACTTGAATACTTGAAAAAATGGTTTTCTACATTCTACAGAATCGTTCACAGCCGCTTAACAATAATGCTAAATGCTCAATAGGGACCATTCAGAACGAAACTTGCATAAATTTTGAACTTTGAACTCGGACGTCTAGACTCTACCGGCTCGAGATTCTAGACTTTCAAATCATAAAACGGAGAAATAGGCTGTTTGAGGTTTGCACACTTTTTTCTCCCTCGTTCTTGTTTTCATCTGTAGTCTGTAGTCTCTAGTCTGTAGTAAATAAACAAATAAACCTTGGCTGTTGCTTACGTGAGCAGTTGTAAAATTGAAGCGGATGTCGTTAACAGAGGGAAAAAATAAATACGGCACAAAGAATACTACGGTGTAAGTTTCAGTCCCAGATGCATCATACACGTAACAAAGCATCCTTATTCCATGTACCATTGTACCACGCATTGTACATCGTACATCGTACATAACTCTGACTTAATAGTTATCCCAAAATCCCCATACAGGTCTCAGGTGGTCATAGCTCATAGCCCATGTCTGGAAGTTTGAAGTTTTGGAGATCCAAAGCAGAGAGCGAGGTTTTTGCAACAAGGGGATGAAATGGTACGGTATGAAAAAGAATTAAAGAACCGTTTTTGCATCTTGTCCTAGATTTTTAGCCGGATAGGCCATCCTCAATCCTCACACTTATAAATTTATCTTTGCAATTTTACGATTCTACGATTCTACTCTGTTCTCTATTGAATACATCTCACTCCACACTCTGCACTGTACACTGTACACAATGTGGAATATGGAATATGCAAGTTCACAGGATGAGCACAAAGAGTCTAAAAAGGTTAACCAACCATTTTTTTTCCACAAGATTGCCCATTTTCCTTTTCTCTACCTTTACCTTTCTTTGCTAAATATTATCACTGTCATTAAAGTATTAACATAACACTTAACAGCAGCAAATAAAAATTGTAAGCATACATATTTAAAACAGATATATTTGAATGAAGTTATACATAATACATGAAAAAAAGTATTATATATATGTCAAGCTATCCAATAAGGCTTTCAACTGTCGACTGTCGAACTTCTCTGTGTAAGGTTGACTATCTTTATCACTTGTTTCCTTTTTGAGGATGAAGGATGAGGGATTCTGCATTCTGTAAAAGACAAAGACAAAGAACACAGATATTTAAAATTTTAAAACCTCCATACTTCACATGCAAAAAGGAACAAGGATTTGGTTGGCTGGTGAAAATATTGGCAATTGGTGCAAAAATGAAGGTGGTTAATGAATGATGAATGATAAGAGTGGTAAATTGTAAATTGTAATACATTTTTATGCATATTTTCTGGGTCTACCTAATTTTGTTCACAGACTTTCATATCTTCTGTATTCGACATACTACAGTCGTGAACTTATAGAAAATTTCTACGCCGACCATAGATTGACGTCATAACATACATAGTCCTGGACGTGAATGAGGTGTAATGAAAAAGATGAAGAAGAGCTTCAAGATTTTGCAACACTAAAGACTCGAGATTCGAGAATCGAGAATCGAGTCTTTTAAAGAGTGAATGGAGAGAATCATAAAAGTATTCATATACATAGTAATTGCCCAGGTGCACGTACTTTTTTTTTACACATGCCTTTGTTGTTATTGCTGTTTGTCATTTATATTTTGTCTTTGGTGTTATATGATTTTTGAGATAAACGTTTCATTGGCCAACGCACCATTTGCCGTTTGTTTATTTATTGTGTATACAAAATACAAAATATAAACTGCAAACTACAAACAACAAAATACAAACGAGGCAAAAGGTTCAAGGTCTAACATGACTCGTTGGTCGTCGTCATCTGCCAGATTTAAAAAAAAATGTTTTCTTCTTTTTAAAATATCTATAAACTGTACACTGTACACAAAGATGATACTTTACTGTTGTGTTGTGGATAAACAAACGATTTAGCTTTTTTATCCTGTCATTTTGTATGCTGAATCTTTCATCTCTGTCTTTATAATTCTTTCCTATTCTACATGTAAACAAGCAGCTGACGGCAGTTCTTTTGTATTTTGTATTTTGTACTTCTTCCAGCTTGCACTTTTGATTGTTGATTTTCCCGTTTGAAATGTATTTATTTATTTATGTATTTATTCTGCACCTCTGAATTGATTAAACAATCTTTTGCTCTTTTGCTAAAGTGAATGAGAGATAAGATGCAGAAATGATAAAATGATATAAAATTCATTAAGCAAAGGTGAGGCAGTGCATTTAAAAACCACATCCAAATACAAGGCAAAAACCAAAAATTTCTCTATATCATGTACGCTATGCAGTGTACACACGCAAAAATAAAACAAACAAATCAACATACATTTGTACAAATGAACCATTCATCATAAAATAAAATAATTCTTGTTTTGACTTTTCCTTCCTGTTCAAAATTCAAGATTCGAGATTCAAGTTTCAAGATTCAAGATGAATCGAGTAAGGGTTGAGTAAATAAAATGAATGAATTCGGCACTGTTTTGTATTCAGAAATGCACTAAACTTTGTTGTTCCGTGATTTTCTTGGTGTCTCGAGTCTCAGGTCTGAAGTGCAAAAATTGTGAATAATTGTGGATAATGTAAACGGAGATGAAAACACTTTGAGCCTTGAGGACTCAAAATTCTTTTGTTTTTACGATCCTCACGTGTGTGTTGTGAATATCTAAGCTCTAGGAGCAAGAAGACAAGAGAGGTGATGATGAGACTAGAGACTAGATACTAGGCAAATTATAAAGTTTACTAAGCGATCCATAAAATGGAAGACAGTAAGGGAAAAATGAGTAAAACGTGTTGAGAATCATGTCTGTACGTGTATATAAATTTATATAATTGTTTGAACTCTTTGTTGACGTGGCTTTTTTGTCATTTAATCCCTGTTTAATTCTTCTTGATATTCCTCATTCCTCATCATCTTAAAAGAAGTCGACACCATATGTTTGCAACATGTCTTGTATATTCTATACAATCACGGCGTATACATAATACATAGCTAATTCACCTTATCATCATTCTGACTGTAAAATTGTCGGTCGTCGGTTGTCGGCACAAGTGTTTCTACAAGTATATGTATGTTTAATGTAGAGAGAAGAATAAAAGGAACGACTTTTTGTTTCTTTGGGGATTCTATTTCCCCTCTTGTGTGTTTAACAATAATTTATTTCTCCATCTCCTTCATTTTGAATGAATAAGGAATAGTGTGTATTCAGCTTGAAAATAAGTAATAAGGCGTACGGTTTTTTCAAACGAAAGAAAAAATTTCAAGTCCTTGTATCTTGTATCATTGTACATTGTTTACGCATAATTTTGTTGAAAATGTACCGTATTAATACCAATTCAATTCAATTTAATTCAGCCAAAGAATCCAAGAGTTCCATTTCCAAGTCTCTAACCTTCATCGTCATCATTTATCATTCATCATTCATCTGTGTTCAACGTTTGGATATTCGACAGTCTTTCATTTTGATTTTTGATCAATTCTCAATGTATTTATTGTACAATGAGCTTGTATTAAATTAGGAATATATTTCTTTTTAAAACCAAAATTAGATTGTCTGAAGAGTTACGACTATGATTATCATAAATATCCAACAACCTTATAAAATCCGTATCCGAAGGCGTCACGGTCTCCGTCAGGCTCTAGATAAATGGCCACTACTCTGGCTAAGAGAAATGGCTATTACTCTGGCTAAGAGAAATGGCTATTACTCTGGCTAAGAGAAATGGC
>JAQGBH010001871.1:0-28457 GCA_034698265.1 Sminthurinus aureus
TTCAGCCGTTTGGGCTCCAAAGATAGAACAAATTTCTAATGTATTTAGAATCAGAGTCAAAAGGTACACTGCCCGTTTAAAAAAAAAAGTAAAATAACAGTTACAGTTACTGTAGACATAATTGATATTAACTTTAATTCTATATATATTATATGTTACACATAGTTTTTCTTTCACTGAAAAAAAAAACAAGATTTAATAGGTAGTATACTCTCATTACTCATTTCAAGTTTTGTAAGTAATATTATATTATGAAAAGTGTGAATATATTATGTATATACTTTTTTATGCTTAAAAAATACATATGTGAATAATATATATATATGAACTAAACTGAATACTGTTTGGATACTAAACAAAGTAAAATAAACTGAAAAATATTTATGTAAAGAAACTTTGCTTAAAGATCAAATTTTATATGAGTTTTGTTATTGTATTATGTAACATATTTTGCAACTAGTTAGCACAATAACCACGAAAACCTCACAATATGCAGAGAACATGAGAAAAAATTCATTTTTTTTTGTAAGTTTTGATTTCAAAGTCATTCTCAAAGACCATTTATTAAGTTTTAAATATATATACATAATAAAATTATGATGTACATTTTAGCATACATATCAGATACCGTTCTATATCCGCGTGATTAATTGAATGTACAATAATATAAGGATGGATTAAAGATGTCGAATGTAACATATTACAGTATAGAAAATAGTAATGGCTAATCGTTAATACTATATATATAGATAGTATTTAAAAAGTTTTTCTAAATTATAGATAAAAATGTGCAAATAAGAGTTCTTCTTCATTTATTATGTTTACTTGTTTACAATAGAGAAATATTTGATTTCCACAGTCTTACTAATTAATTAATTGGATAAGGCTATTTTGGTTTTTCATAACCATAATAATACAGAATTTTATGCATTTAAACTGAATTGTATTGTCATTTACTGAGAGAGATAATATAGTATAATATATTTGAAATATTATGAGAATATCATATATATTATTTTTTCTTATTTTCTCATCCATGTAATATATTATTATAGATTTTTCTTTTTATTTATTTTTTTTTATTAGCAAAATTAGGCAGAGATTAAGATTTATTTTGAAAAAGGCACCAATTATTATATATAATTCATCAGTTCTTTCTTTCCGTATATAATGCACACAATCTGTTTAGTTACATGTTCAAGAGATACATTAATTAATCAGCGCAATAATAATCATGACAGTAATTTTAGTACACACATTAAAACCTTCCTTTTTAAACTGCTTAGCATAGAAAAAGTACACCATTCTACAATAATAATAATATTATTATAATTACAGACTTTTTTACAATACCATGTATACTTTTAAACTGTATGTATATATAATTCAAATGATTGAATCCTTTTAATCATTATTATTGTTATTATTACACCTTTTTAATGCATAATATATCATAAACTGCTTTTATGCAAACAGAATTATTTTAACATTACAGCGTGTGTGTGTGAACAATATACAAGTTTTACACAATAATTTTTCTAAAATAACGCCATTACTATATGTTATCCGTATTGTACAATAACAAAGCTGCTAAGATGAATCGTAACATTACAAAAGACACAACATTTTTTGTATCAATTTTTCCGAGAGAGAAAGTAGGGGAAAAAAAATTGAATAATATAATCTTGATACAGATTCAGAATATATATTATATAATATCGAATGTTATTCCTATTCGCTCTACAATTATATAATATAAATTATATAATTATTACACATTATTACAAACTAGAAAAACCAAAAAAAAAAAAAACACAGTAAAAATTATATATATAATATACAAATAGTAGTAAAAATGTCTAAAAAATGGTTGTTGTGATCTACAAAACGTTATTATTATTAAATAAATTGTTGTTGGTTTTTATTACATATTTATATATATTTTTATGATTTTCCTTACTCATTATGTCTATAATATAATATATTCACCCTATGTAGTATTTTTCTTTTATTACCATTTCTATGGTACTTATCATTTTTATATTGTTAAATATTTCAAGATCGGCAACTTTTATTAATTTTTATGCATTACTAATTTTTTTTTGTGGTAATAATAATACTTGTTATTATTATTATTACAAGAACATTCCATGTACAAAACTATAGCTATATAATGTATTTGTAATAATATTTAATTAGTTTAGCTATAGTGGCTCCGTTAGTGTTTAATTTTAAAGATTGTAGCCATCCATATAGATCTAAAATGTATCATGTATTTTTTTATTTTAAATTAAGAAAACGTTCTTATATTGTTGTTTTAATTTCATTTTCCTGTTTTTTAAAGTTTTGTTTTAATCTTTTACTATTTTTAAAAGATTTGATGTTGGATTAGTTTTATTATCTTTTTTATACTATCGTGTATTTCTCTTCTTCTTTTTCTTCTTCTTCTCTGTTCACATTATAGTAGTTGCTTGTTTGTTGTTGGAGAAAGTTATTTTTGTCCGTTTCTACCACAAGGCATGAGAAAAACCTCCAGGGGGAATCCGCTTATGGAGAATTTCAGCATGAACTCCATTTGTTCCATCTATATAGAATCAAAGAATAAAAGATTAGAAAATGAACCTGCGTAATACATACTTTTTATGATACGATAATATAATATTTTCATGGCAATCTTTTAATAATTTTACTAAAAGGAATAATCAACAATAACAATGAAATTATAATAAAGTGGTTAGCATCTAGTATCTAGTGTAAATATTTATGTATATATGTAGTATGTATAGCTTACTGGTCTTAGGAGATCCATTGGACACACCGTTGCTGCCACCAATGACAAGACCATTTGGTGGAGATATTGTTCCATTTGATGGAGTTGAACTTCCAGATCCACCATCACTCGTTCCACTGTGTCCATTATGACCATTGCTGTGTCCATTGGTGTGTCCGTTATCAGCAAAGATAATGCTGCTTTTCTGATTGTTCTTCCTAGGTGAGTCGGTTACATCCCCTTTTCCTTGTGCTCCGAAAAGTCGTTTAAATGAGTCATCATCTGGACGATGACGGATATTTCGTGCCTCATTTCCACCGGGGGTAAAAATGTTGGATGCCTGATAATTCTTGACTTTCCTTGGTGTTGATGGTGGAGTGGAGTTGGGTGAGTTGAAAATATCAGAAGTTTCTCCTCCAGGAGGACGAGTAATTCTGTTTTACAAAAAAAAAGAAAAAAAAGAGACAAGTTTATTATTTATTAATCCAATTTTTGTTATTAAAAAAAGACAACGAGTTTCATCATAATAGAATATTATTTTTTGATTATTTTCTTTTTATCATGCAGTATAAAGTATTGCATTATTGTTGTTAGACTTGGGAAGAAAATTATTTTAGTCTCTCTTTTGTAATACAAAAAATACAGACGTTTTCTTACTACGTTTATTCATACACATTACACGTATTAGATTACGATATATGTATAATAATATGCATTCAAAATTTAAAAGTAAGAGAAGATGCAGTTTGAACTGCAGTCATGCAATAGATTATAAATTACTAATACAGTAATTAATATTACTTTTAGATATTATATTATACACACGATATAAGACACAGCATACATAATTACATAGATTATTATTATAGCATCATAGAATCAAAGTTGCCATGTCTGTAAATATGAGTGCAGAGTGCAGAGCAAAAGGGCAGAGAGAGGACATTGAATGTGGTTATGTTTGCGTTGATAAAATAATAGTAATAATAATAATAGTGCAAACGTCAAAAGCGTTAAAGGGATGATGATTTTTTGACCATCCACCGAAAAACATTGATTTGTACCCCTTTTGAAAATTATAGTATATACACAAAACTTTTTCATGCCTATGATTCATACCAGGATGAAAACTAGAGAGAAAAATAGAGACGGGGGAGCGATGATGGTTTAGCAGTAATCATCATAATATATATATTATATGATATGTATAACAATGCCTTAACTAGTCCATGTATAATTACAGTAGAGAAAAAGAATCATGTGCATGTAGATATGCGTTTTCACTCTTGCATACTTAGCTAGAAGAAAGAATGCAGCAAGTTTGTTATGAAAAAAAAATAAAATGAAATCTATAAGCTAAATGTATAAACTTGAACTACGTGAAGGCGGACAGGACAGTGAGTTTGTGAGATTAGCTATACATTATATTATCATTATTATGTATTTTAGATTTGAGAGAATCGTTCAGAAAAATCCAATTGAAAAAATTTCCATGTATACTCTCAACTCTCTCATTCTTCTTCATTCTGCTATAATTCTCTGTATGCATCTGTATGATCAAGAATTATACCTCTGTACAGTCGGTTTCATTTTTTTTTGTCCAGATTAGCCTTCCTTCTTTTTGTGGTTTGATTCATCAACCTTTCATACGTATATAATATAATATTTTTTTCATTTCTCTTTTTCTTTCTACCTTTTCTACTGTGCCTACACATTTCTAAACGGATTTACTTTATGTTTTATATCCATCTATTGGTCGCTCTCTTTCTTTATTTCTTTCTACCTACTACTAACACTTTGTACTCTGTATTTACGTATTCGTTTACCTTTAGTATCATTCAACCGCTACATGCACAATGTACATAGTATAATAATATACGTAGTCCGTATTACGTACAACGTACAGTGTATTGTGTACACAACATGCAAAAAAGTTTGTCATTGATTAAATACTATACAAATACAGTATGATCGTCTGTTTTAGAAATCTATCTCTCTCTCTTTCTCTACTCTCTACTCAAGTCTCAAGTATTAAAGTAGCCTGTATATTTTAAAACTTTGGTGTGGACACATGCATAATCTTATTATTATCATCATACTTTATGTGTATAATATGTGTGTGATTTTTTTTTGCATACATATTTGTGTGAACATAAAAGGCTTTGATTTTTTCTCCTCTCACTATTGTTTGCTTGCCAAGCTGACGACGGACAAATTCGGAACTCTCGACTCTAGTCTCTAGGCTCTCGGGATTTATTCTAATATTCTAATATGTAAATAAAATTTGTACTGCAATATTTTTCTATGGTATTACACACAAAGTATACAGATTATGCACAGTTATACGTGTGCATATATAATATACATATCTCCTCCTTTCTCCTTGATATTCCATAGTCCACAGCTCATAGTTCCGTAGTTCCATGTGTCTATAGTTGAATGAATATGGGTAAGCAAATTAGATTGCTGGTTGAGTAGGCATTAATCACCCTGCAGTTATTTGATGTGATAGGAAAAGAGTGAGAGAGACTTTGTACACATTGTAAACTGTACAGTTCACAAACATACATACACACACATTGTCGATTGTGATTGTAGATTGGAAATTGTAGGTAGAAAAAGAACAGGAGGAAAAAAGTTAGCAAGCAAAAAGATTGAATGGCTATCCGTCGTTGTGGATTCCTCTTTCTTTTTCTTCTTCTTCCTTCTTGTATGCATATTGCAGTGTATATGTTTGTGTACATGTATGTGTGTGTGTGAACGGCATCATTACTATTCAGTCCAACACTTGAAACCCACCCTTTGATATATATGTGTGAATGCTGTTGACTACTCAAGTTATGTATTGGGATTTCATTGTCAGTCTATTGTACATGGATACATCAAACCTTTTATGTTACAACTGAGAACACCCTACACTTTTTACATGTCATTCGATGAATGAAACTCGGAATGTAAAAGAGTACAGAGTCTACAATATTATACATCGTACATGGAGACTTGTGAGTATTAAATTTTATACTACAAACTGCTGTTCCTTCCTTGATAATTTCTCTGTGTCTCCGTGACTTTGACTTTGTTTGTTGTACATTGTGCATTGTAAATAATAAATAATACATAAGTAATAATATACAAACTTTTAAGTTTGAATCAGTGATTATGAAAAATGGCAGTCAGTGTATACTGTATACTGTACGTATACAGTGTACTTGTACTTAGATACTCTGATTATAATATCATGTTGCATTATACATGATACTGAGGAGTGAGAAGAAAAGTTTTGAGTTGGAACTACCAGAAACAATCACGTACAGTAATTATACGATTATTATATTTTTATTATTACGTGTGTAGGTATCTGACTTAAATCCTAATTCTTGAATTATTAAATCTCCATGTCTACTCCTTTTCTACTTATATCTATCTATCTATCTGTTATTATTGAAAGTTGAACATAAAGTATCTGTATAACCAATCAAACTGGGAGTCTAGAGTCTAGGATACAGAAGTCATCCAACCATTTTTACATAATATATCTACAATCTACATTATACATGTATATACCTATAATATCTGCATTTCTTCTACATGTTCATCACATCGCATCACGACTGATGGTGGTGAGTGTAATAACAGTGAACAGGGAGTATTGAGTACTGAAAATCTCCTGAGAGTTCCATGTACAAAAATTTACATATTTTTACGGAGAGGGAGAAAAACGAACATCAGAATTAAAACTTTGGTTCTCAGTTCTCAGTTCTGAAGCAGAGTAGAGAGAAAAGGTCTTGTATGTTTTGTAATATGTATATGATATACATTTACATAGGGAGATGTAGTAAATAGTAAAGCAATGACATTGGCAACTAGTATAAAATATAAAGTATATTATCTTCTCCCTCTTTTCTCCTATTACATGTACTCCGTCCTCAATACGAAGTACTCATATTCTCTGCATTTTTTGCAAAGTACGGTCATAAAAATGTTTATACAGAACAGAAAGAGCACATGGAGTCTCATTTTATGCAAAAAAAAATTATACAGAGAGAATACATCTAATGTTACTCACAGCGTAAAATATAAAATTACAGGAACAAGTAGCCATGTTTTCCATAGTTCATGATTCATGATCAAGGAATATTACATAAAATATGAAATGTATTATAAAAGATAAAAGTAATTTCATACTATATTTCATGGTGCAAAAATATTTTTGTATGTGTAACTTAAAAATACTTTTTTTGTTCATTTGCATGATGAAAATGGAAAATGGGAAATTGAAAAATTGAAAGAATGTTGAACTTGAAAATTCAAAATATTACACACGCATACGCGCATTAGCATTCTACATCATTATTCATTATCATTATTTTTGTCCATGCATACCTAAAATATTATTAAATTTAGATACCATTAAAATTCAAAATTATATTGCTATTATTTCCCTTATCATCTCTGCATATTTCATATTTGAAATAGTAATGCCAGTTCTTTTTTAATGGAATTTAACATTTATCGTCTGGGTTCGAATGCATTATCAATTATCAGTCACAATTTTTCAAATTCCAGTATACAGATGTGACTGCTCTGTGGATACAAAAGTATTACGTGGAATGTCGAGCTTGCATAGAGAATTGAGAGGCAAAAGCTTAGTTCATGTTATTACATTCTTTTGTTAGTTTGTAGCTTTTAGCTCAGAAGGAAAGAATTGAAATAGATTGTAATGTTTAAATGCCAAGAATAACTTTGCAAATTACAATTGGTCAGAATAAAAAAAAAGAAGACAAATCGCAAGTATTCATGTTATTTCGCATTCAGCATCATAGAACACAGAAGATAGAACAAACTTGTTACTGCATAGTATACGATTATGATTATTATTAGTTCTCTAATATAAATGGATCGTTTGAAGACGGGAAAAGCGAGAGATAAAATAAAATGAAAAACAATGATATTATTCTTATAATTTCTGTTGTACGAGGGAATGAATCTCGTAACATGTGTATTCTTTATCTTGCCTGTGATGTGGAATTGAGGGAGGACTTCCGTCGTTAGTCGAAAAGTCGAAAATTGCATCGACAAACCCTCCCGGGGGCTGTCTATTATTACACACAGATACATTATACACACATACAGATATATACTTCATATATATAAAGACGCACATTTACATTCATATTTTTTTATCTATTCAATATGTAGTGTAATGTGTCATGGTCAGTGGTCATATCGTATCATCCGATGTCTTATTTCCTTTAGAAAGTATATACACTATTTTGTTCAGTTCAGTTCAAGTCACCGAAATTTTTAGTTTTTATGTCACCGGACAAGGACGGCAGAGAGAGATAATAATAACTTTTAGCATACATGATGTGCAATATACATAATATGTAAATTGTAATTGTAAATAGTCTACATTTTACATAAATAACGATTACTAAAAGTCTCTTCATTATTATTATTATTATGATGGTCATTATTGTTATTGTTATTGCTATAAGGTCCTTTCTTGAACCATGTTTTCAAGTATCTACGTCGTTTATAGATTTCCCTTTTTCTTGTTCCCTTCTCTCTGTTGTTCAAGTTGTGTGAGAGAAAAAAAAACATCCGCTCATCCGTATACAGAATACAGGCCAGACCAGCAATATCTTTGTATATTTTTCCTCTTATTCTTCTCTACCACATTTGAAACAAGCATCAGCTATCAACATTAATAATATATGACCCGAAGCTAACTGGAAAATATTAAGCTAATGACGGAGTCAACAGTCTTCCTCTTTTTCACCCGCTCGACTATGGACTAGTAACTCATCTTTTTTACTTTTTACGATTAGCTATACAGTATACATTATAAACTATTCACGATACACGCACATCCATAGATAGATAGAAAGATGTAGATTCATGTGTAATTTTGAATGATGTATCGATATTATGGAAATAATGTTCATATACACATTTTTCGGACTCTCTTTCGGACTCTCAAATACAACAAAAATCCATAATAATATAATATAATACATTATGTACTTGCGACTTACAACTACAAGATAATGTAATTTGTCTCAAGTCTCAGTACTCAATACTCTAGGAAAACTTGTGTGTACACATACATACGCAAGTTCTTTTTGAACAAGTCAATAGTCAAGAAGAATTTCGAGCATTTAACCACGTGCATAATACTCAGTCAGTGATAGACAAATAACTGTTCGGCATAGAGTACTCGGTTCATCCCCATATGTATGTACAATACAAAGTAGAGAAAAATACTTAATAATTCCTGATAGTATAGTAAGTAGTAAGTGTAAGAATAGAATATTTCTTCTTCTTCTTTGTCTACATGGTAAATGAGAAATGTACAGTGAAGAATCAAGAATAATGTATGTATGTGTAAGAGGGAAAAAAAATCTCTCAGAGTAAAATGCCTTTTATATTGTACATGGAAAAAAATGCTAAGTTACAAGTTGTAGTTGACGTGAACATGATACAAGAAATACACTAGACATTAGACAATGTACATAATACAAAAAGTTCTTTGGGTGGTTCTTGGCTGCCTCTGCTGCTACTTCTCTATTCTCTATTCTCAAGTCTCCAGTCAAGTCATAAGTCCTGAGTCCTGAGCTTAGAATAAATGTTCATCCGTGTCAACCATTAGCCAAGTTTTCTTCATCTTGTGTTAACACTAGTGTCATAACCCTCTCGGAAAAATGTGAGAGAGTAGTCGTAATAAAATATGTAGTGTAAAAGTAAAGTATATAGTTGCCTATAGGAATAATAATACTGTCTAATGCATACATGTATTTTGGATGTGCGATGTGCATCATGCATTACAGGAATGGATACGGACGGGTATAATTCTCATGAGAAAATCTAATCTGAAGGGGCCTCCACCGTATAGCATGGTATGGCATCACTTTAGCTTTTTCCTCGAATGAAATGAATCATGAGAGCGTCTGACTAATATCTGAGAGTGTTAGATACTGGAGATGATTTCCACCGACCAGCCAACCAAACCAACCAAACTACCAAACTACCACAGGATCCAAAACACGAAAAACCAGAGAGAATCTTTTCCTGAATCCAAAAACACTAGACACTAGACAGCTCACCGCCATCCATCTATCTCATCATATTATTTTCCTCCAGATTTAAATCCAAATCCGGCTCCTTCTCTACTCTTCACCTTCCTCATCCTACAATTTCCATTCCAACTCCTGATTCCTCATTCCCGATGATGATGAAAGACCAAAAGGAGCGAGATGCACCAACAATTTTCAACTCATCCTCATCCTGGAGCAATATAAAACATTATGTAAATCGTACAGCGTATGTACATGCCATTATATTTTATATCATTATACCTTGTACCTTTTATAACTGCCTTTTAAAACATCTTAACAGCACAACTACTTGACTTATCATATTGAAATTGGAGTTTGAATCAAGAATCAAAAACCAAGAGATGAGGGGAGGAAAGAAAAGGAAGAAGAAGAGTTACTAAACCATTCCATGCCATGCCAAAACTGGTAACTGGAAGGAATAATAATAATAATAATAACACAAGAGTGGAATTGAAAACAAGTGTATGGTGTACATAAAGCATACTTGTACATGGTACATTCTACAATGTGCATACAAAATATACTATCTGCATGTCAAAAGATACCATGAGAAAATCATATGGTCATGGCCATGGTTGGTCACGAGGACTGGATACTGGATTGGTCTGGTGTCTGGTCGTCGACTTGGACTTGGATTCGTACTTTGTACTTTATACACGCCAAAAACCAAACTAGTATCAAGAAAAAAGATATAATAATCTTGTAGATAACAAAACACGCAAAGAGATAATACATAATGTATGATATGCTCTTTAATATGTATGTTATGATGTATGATGGGCGAGGAGTAGAAGGAAGATTTCCTGTCTCTGGAGACGAGACAAGAGACAAGACAGTCCGTCAAGTGAGTCAAGATTCAAGATCAAGAAATATCCAGAACCAGAACTAGAAGCAGAACTAGAAGCAGAATTGAGGCAAATTCTATATATCCTAAAGGTACGACAGTCAAAGAAATAAGTTTGAGATGGTTCAGAGGAGAATTTGTTCATCTTGATGATGATTGTAGAATCGAGAATCTAGAATCCGGAATCTAGATTCTATTGCTGAGGGGGTGAGTAAGAGTAAGAGTGTTAGGAGATGTGTAGTGCAATGTTAGGTGGAAGTTGAAAGTGCGATGGAACAGCGAAAATTTACGTTTACACAGTTTCCTCCTTCCTCCTCCTTCCCATTTCACAGCACTTGAATACATACACCGATACATACATACTTGCCTCTCGATTCTCGACTCTCGATTATACTGTATGCACCATGCGTAGTTCTCTCTATTTATTAGCGGAAGCGTGATTTTTCACCAACTACTACAACTCCTAGATCAGAGATAGATACAAACACACACACGCATATTTGTGTACGGTAGAGTTCAGTCTCTGCATTCTGTATTCGAGTCAACTCACCACTACCACTACAAGAATTTCATCCCTGTGAAATGCATCTACGTGCATAATGTATTGGATGGATGGATGAATTCATACATGCATTCTACATTCTACATACATTATTACACAGAGAAAATACAAAATACAAAATTGTGTATGCTTTAACCATCCCCAACTGTATGTATAACACCATTGAAAAGCTTGGGAATCAAATCAACTGAGAAACCTCATTTTCCCTTCCCATCTTTCCACATCCACAAAAATTCGCTTGCTCTCTCTCTCTCTCTCTCTCTCTCTCTCAATGTACATGTATTTCTTTCTCCTCCCCACTATTTTGTTTCCTCGATCTCGACATTTTCATCGTTTCATCGTTCTAGTAGTAGTATTCGTCGTCCTCGTAGTCGTCACAAAACTTCCCAAATATCATCTCTCTTTTTCCTTTTCCTCCTCATTCTCATTCTTTCTTCCTTCCTTTTGCCATAATAAAGTGGGATACTGGATACATATTACATATGTTGAAAATGCTCTCGTATTTGCTTTTGGCTTTTGTCTTTGGTCTTTTGTGCAACTTTTTTTTTTCTTCACCCTCTTCACAATATACAGTATGCAGTTAAAGTAGTGTACATTGTGCATTGTCAAGTGAGAGGGATGAGAGCAATAATACACATCTTTGGCAGTTGGCAAGAGAAAGCCTCCAGAATAACAAAAGACATTGAGATAGAGAGAGAGAGAGGGAGAAAAAAGAGAGGAAAGGACAAGAAGAACAAGATGAGTTCCAAATATCCTACTTTAATCCAATAAAAGGGAGTTTGATATACCGTCTTCACTGTTTGACATTACGTATTATATTACATCCATCTATCCTTTTCATTTTTCATCCTCATTTTTTCCCTTATAGTTCTAGTTTCTAGATACTTTATACTTTATACCTTGAAGATAGAGATAGATGGATAGCTAGATCGAGAGGACAAGATATGGTATGATATCATGTTATACTATCATATAATGTTTTGTCAAAATATTAAAGACATTGAATCCATTCATATTCCATACAAAAGAGAGTTTTATTCTTTCCATCTATCTTCTATCTTTTTTTGACCATGTGAGCTATGAGCTGTAAGCTATAAGCTATAAACTCAACCTGCAACCTCCTAAACTGTAATTTGTAAGAAAAACACCAACACCAACACACACACATGATTCCCTACCACAAATTTATACTACGTATATGAAAAGAAACCGTACTTTAAATGTAAACAGAAAAATTTTCTATTTGTAAATAGAATGACTTTGCAAATCATTTTGAACATACAAATAATTACCAGTGTACAATGTACTTGTTTGATAATTATACATTTTCTTTGAGGTGACTCCTCTGAATTTTACCATGAATAAATAATAAATAGTAGATTAACTATTCACAGTTAAATCATAATATTAGTCATATTTATATACTATAATAACCAAAATGTACATTCACCATTCAATTCCAGTGAATGAACGCTACTCTGTGATTCTAGATTGTATGCACTTGTGCTGAATTTTGAGTTTTGAGTCAGCTATCAGTTGCCCATTAAAAATGTATTACAGACCGTTATCCAAATAATTCACATCATGACCACCGTGGTGACTCATTATATTCTACGTTCTACATTCTGTATTCTGTATACCATGTTTGATTATTGATTAAATTAGGCATCACAACTATATTACTAATACATTTTATACTGAATCTGAATTCTGTCAACCGACACATTACATACATACAACACACTAGTATAAACTTTACACAAATGACAATAATTATCCTACTAAAATAAATAAATGAATAAATTGTTTCGCTATTCATAAATTCTATAGTAAATAGGAAAAAACACCGCTACAAAATAAAATGAGCATCGGGGAAAAATAATAATAATAATATTATTATGTGTAGTTTTGTGTACTTAAAATAATAACTATTATTATTATTATTATTATCAATATTATTACTGTTCTCCTACCTTCGGTTCATGGTGATGGATGAGTTATTTGAGACACGAGAACAGGAGATGAACGACGATCGAAAAACGTTGACTTGTTATTATTATTATTATTTAATATCAAATATCAAGTATCAAACTTATTGTAGTCACGCTACAGAGCTTTTTCCTCCTCTCTGTTGCTATTGCTGTACTTCTCACTCACTCAATTTCCAAATTTGGTTCTGGTGTATTATATCTTTTATAATATTTTATATTTTATTATAAGCTCAGGAACAAGGTGCTCAAGGCTCAAGGCGTTCAAAATTTGAAAAAAATGCACAAACTGTATAGTAAATAGTGAATGGTAGCACAACGTCAACTCCAAACTCCAACTTGAATTTCAAATTCAACGACAACGAAAAGACAACGCTCTTTTTTTCACACAGCAGACAGCACACAAACAAACCAACGAACGAACTAACCAACCAACTTTTGGACACTAACACGTACACACAAATTTCAAATTTGAGAATAGAAGATGGAAAATGGAAGAGGGTGAGTCGGCAGACTGAGAACTGGCAGGGTAGCAGTAATAGACTAACTGAGACTGAGAATTGGAATTGGAAAAACTCTTTCTCTCTCTTCTCTAGTGGTTCGTGGTGGTTGAGCTGAGCTGAGCTGAGCTGAGTTGACTCAGGGAGAATTTTAGTGAACGAACGAAAGGAAAAACACTACACAGAGTACCAGAGTACAGTACAATATACCGTATACCATGTACAGTGCACAGATTCAGCTCGAGTGAGAGAGATGGATCGAGAGAGAGAGAAAAATAAAGGGGAAGGTGTGGCTATACTCTGTACTACACTCTACACACTACACACGATATACTTTATATCAAGAAATTTCACGACTGATTTCCACAACCTCCAAAACACTACTGAAGTACACACAAAAACATATATAATAACATAACATAATCTAACTTATCTGTACAATGTACATATGAACATGCACACACACATTTACAATAACAGAAACCCATATTCAGTAAGTATTCAGTATTCAGTGTTCAGAATTCAGTCTTAGTTGGGCATTGGGCATACATCTATATCTATAGCTATACCTCCATGCTCTCTCTCTCTCTTTATCTCTCCTTTTCTCTCTCTCTCGCTTCCCTAAACATCAATTCTCCTATATACTGTATACTTTATATATATATTATATCAATACATAAAATGGATGAAAATATATGCATATACATACAGGAGTATTAAGCATACAATTCAAGATGAAGGAGCATAATAAAAACATATACAATATACATACTTCATCGACCATACTCCAAACTCCAAACTTTATACTCTATCGTGGATGCATGCACCTTTTTTCCATCTACCTACTACTTAACTGTTCCTTCCTATCTGGCCTGCCTGGATGGCAACAAATAAGATGCACTCCATACTCCATACTTCATACATCCATAATACATAAGGTGTATCAAGAGAAGTGCAGTGTGGACGGATATTCCGTAGGCTGTAGGTAGTAGGTAGAAAAAGAAGGAAAAGAAAAGAGAGGGAGAGAAAAAAGAAAAGAAAGGAAAGAAAGAGGTTGCCATTACCAATAATGCCTCATGTTGCTCAATCCAACGTACAAATACATACTACTTCGGCTACTACTCACAAATTCAGCTATTCGGCTGTACAGCCTGTACCTCTGCCTGTTTCTGTTCCTGTCTTTGTGGATGGTGGTAGGTAGGCAGTAGTCAGTCAGTCGGTGGTTGTTGGTTATTAGTTCAAACTGTTCAATTCAATTCAAACTGTTCAAAGACTAACGTAAGACGGGGACGCGGAGACCAAGAGGATGAAAGAAAAACATGAGTAAGTAAGGAACACCGATGCCGATGTTGAGGAGGTGGACGAGAACAAGAACGACAACGAGGACGTGCATGTAAACAGTAAACAGAGTGCAACATACAAATAATACATGTATAGACACATTTTTGTCTTGTTGTTGGGATGGAGTTTGCAGTTTGCAGTTTACAAGTAGACAAGACACAAGACATAGATTATAAATTATAAATTTGTACTGTCCATATTCCATATGATGTTTATGTTTATGTTTTGTTCTGTTGTGCTTGTATACTGTATCTATCTAGTGTATGATGTGTGTAATTCCAGGTTCAAAGCCCTAAGAGAAATGACCCCAAGGTATACAAAATACAAAATACTTTTAACAATAGACTATCATTTAAAAATCGACATTCCCCCTCCGTCACTCGTTTTTTTCGACCCCCTCTTCTTTCTCCTATCCTACATGTTCTGTGTGTGTATATGCTCCTCGAGATTCTAGACTCTAGACACATACTACAATCTAATATAATGCCTGTTAAATATTCCAGGTAGAATGTAGAATGCACATGTAGAAAGAAATTCGGAGTAATACGGTATACACGAACCTAGAATCAAGGAACTATCCAATGATATGTAGTGATATCATCCTGTACTTAAATGATTCATGATACACATGCTTTTTTCTATATTTACTTTTTCTTAGTCATCAGCCTGCTGCCTCCTTCCATGTGTTTTCCAATGTATCAATTCATGCATCTCTATTCTCCACTCTACGCTCTCCATACTCCATGCCTTTCCTGTTTGCAATGTATTTGCATAGGGTGATACATAACTAAACCCTTTATTTCTTCCTGTACACAGGAGAACCCGTGTGTGCGTAAAATGGCTATAGCAGTAGGAGTCATTGCATAGTAAATAGTAAGATGTTTATGCTTGATGGTTTATGCATAGGTAACAGCAAAGAACAAACAGCACGCGGCCAAGCCGGTACACTTCCCGTACCACAACACCATACAAATACAATAGAACAGAGCACAACACAATCCAATTACCGATCCAATACTAATACTAATACTAATCGGCAGTGCATTACAGACTGCAAAATACAAACATGTTTCTACAAATATACCCTAACAACCAACAGTATTAAGTGTAGATTATCTTGTTTTGCTATGATATTTGTAAATTTATATTTTTTATGGTAGGGAATTAAGAATCAAGAACGGTAAAAAAAAACACTTGCGAATATTAATATTTAATATTAATATTGTTGTTCACAGTTTCAAGTTTCATAGTTTTAGAGCAAAGTTGCAATGCTCGCCAAAAAATGTCTATCTCGGATCTCGTCATCCTACCATGACTTTGTTTAATTCTTTAACTCTCACTTCTTCTTCAAAAGCTGATGCACTAGAAGTATTATTATTATCATCAATCCACATGTAGTATGAAGTATAATCAGATATCTGCATTCTGCATATTATCAAGTATAAATACGAAGACGAATACCAAAGTCAAAGTCAAGTCCAAGAGGGATTTAACATTTCAGAGCCAAAATACGAGATCGAGATGGATGGATGGAAAGAGAAGGAGAATGAGAACGAGAATAGAGACACGGGAACAAAAAAAGGGGGAAAGAGCATCCAATTTTTACTTCCTCATGGAATAAAAAACTGACAAAGATGAAGAACAAGATGAAGAAAAGGAGAAAAAGAAAAAGTAAAAGAAACCGAGATGTGCAATGTACATATGAGCAGACGAAAAAGGCAAGGAAACAAATTTATTTTCTACATTTCTCCCCTCATTCCTTATGTACAGATTCTAGATTCTAAATTCTACATTCTAAATTCTACAAGATACATTGATCTCCTCTTAACTCCTCATAACACAAGATAACATATAACATATGTAATAAAATATAGACATATATATATATGTGTAAGTCATACATCAGTATTTGAACTAATTGGACAGTGTGCGCCGTACGATGTACATTATATATTATACGTGCCCCCTCCGACTTCTACACTGGCTACATCTCTATTCTCAATTCTCAATATACATAATTTATTTCTCTTATTATCCTGACTTTGAGACTTGAGACTTTGAGATTTGGGATGTGAGAGAAAATCTCCTCTTTTCTATTTTAGGTATTACATTCAATTGTACTATTATCATTATCATTACTTATTACAACTACAATTCCTTACGAGAGGAATGTACAGAACTGATTTTGGATAGATTTATTTAAGTGTTGGGATAAATAAGGTTGTCTGTTGTCTTGAGACTTGAATTTGAATCTGAATTTCAACCTATCTAAAACTGAAATTTATACATACATCCGTAACCCGTATGCACTCATACACGTTGTACAACAGCAAATTATAATATCATAATACCAAACACCAACTAAATTATATGATACGATATGTGAATTGTTCGTTCTTATTTTTTTCTTCCTATATATGTACACATGTACATTGTACATACAACATAGACTTATTATACATATAATGACGACCTCAGACCTCATCACTTAACATTTTCCTTGCCGAGTTCATATCCGTAATAATTAATTCTTCACGAGGAGTTGAGTTTGAGCATCAGATAGATATTACACCAGTCAGCCAGCCAGCCAGCCAACCCGACTATTAAACATAATACATAATATTACTGTACGGTGCCTTCTGCATAATACTCCATGTGAGTGAATGTTGTGAATTGTAAATGGTAAATTGTGAATGATATGTAACATAAACCATAAGTAGCTGGGAGCTGTGTGAGGAAAAGTTAGGGCAAGTGCAAGATCCATGGAATATACAATAAGTATAATGTACAACAAGTATACATTGTACATTGTTGTTCTTGCTTTATTCTTCTTTCCCTGAGCTGTACAAGATCATCATACAAATGTACAAAAAAACCAGAACACAAAACACAAAAAAGAACAAGAACAATGCAGAGTACAATATCCAATGCAATGCAATACAATGCAGTGCAAAACAATACGGTAAAGTACATTGTGAAAAATATAATATGTCTATTTATTATAAGATGAAACATCAACATGCCTCTCTGTGCGTAAATTATACGGTAGACGGTACATTCTACACTCTACACTCACAGAATATGCATTATGTATGCTGCATATTAAATCCGATTCAAGTCAATACATAATAGTCAAATTGTGAATCCAATACCTGTTCTCACAACAACAACATTAATATTAACGTTTAACATTTAACAAGTAACATGGAAAATCTTAAAAGTCTCTTCTCTCCTCTTCTGATCTTTATGCTGATGTTCCTCATTTCCTAGAGTCTAGAGTCTAGTGCCTAGAGTTTAGTGACTAGAGTATTTTATTTCTTTAAAAATGTTGATGGTATGGATTATGGATTACGGATCATATGCTCATCTTCATACAGAATTTAAATCGTACACCATACATTTACCATTTACTATAAATAATCAAGTCATCATGATGAAAAAGAGTTTTATATAAAAGATAATAAAAGAGTCTGTCTGCTCAAATCTGGTTCATAATTCATCCTCACTTTTACCACTGTCCACTGTATCTTGTACGTAGATATTCTCTCTCTCTCTCTGGCAGATGAGCCGGTGATGATACAGTATTCTGTCTGTGTCTGTCTTTCTTTCTGTATTTGTCTATCTCATATTTGTTACTTGTTGTTTGTTTGTTTGTTATTTGGTTTGGTGCCGGTGCCATTGGCTAATGTCCAAACTTGGCCACAGAAATAAACAATATTATTATGGTCATTCAAAAGCCCAAGACCAAGAAGAAGAATGAGAAAAGGAACAAGATGAAGATGATGAAGAAAATCCTGTCAGATAAAGAATCCAGGTATCGGATGGATTATGTATGAATTGTAAATACACATTCATTTATTCATTCATTCTCCTCGACTGAACTGTGAGCCATTGCCATCATGTATATGTACAATGTACAATGCACATTGTACGTGTTATGTTATGACAGATATCTACAATATAATCTCTTTAAAAAAATTTAACCTGATACAATTGGAAGCGTATAATAGGGTATAAAATCTTTCACTGATCGCATTACTCTTCTCTGTCTACTGTCTAGTGTATATATCATAAATTATGAGGATAACACGGGCAGTTTTTAAAAATGTTTAAAATGGTTTAAAATCTTCTTCTGATTTCTCGCTTGTGACGTATAGAGTCTAAATTCTAGAGTCAAACTGAGAAGGTGATCCACTTAATGATTTCATTACCGAGTTAAAGAGACGTATTACGTCTGTGAGATGGAGTCTAGATGCAGTAGATATGAAGCATAACGTACGTTATTGTATTGTGCATTGTGTACAGTCTTCATTCTACACTCCACCATGTATAATAGAGCTAAAGTGATTGTTTATTTAGCAGTTAACACAAGAAAAAGAAGTTGGGGGAAAAATAATAGACAGAGAAAAAAAGGAAAGGTCGTAAGTCGTAAGTCATGTGGATGAGCATTGAGCATGTGTATTATTCCGACTCGGAATCTATTATGTACAATGTACAGTGAGCAGGATTTTTTAGAAAAGTAATTAGAATTTATTTCTCATGAAGTTGAAAATGGGGAGCCAAAAATGTACTTAATACATAATACATTATATATATACAACATACAATACAACTAGAATCTAGCATCTAGAATCTAGATGAACATTCATAAATCTTCATAGTTGAAAAGTCTGAGGAATATTTGTCTTTAAATACACACTTGAGACGTTTCAGTCTTCGCAGTAATATATTTATATTGTGTATGTATGTACAATGTACATGGAGCTCCACGTCTAAAAATTAAACCCTAGTCAAAGCCGTGAACATTAAATAGTTCAAGTTGCTACTCCTATCTTGTTCCATCTTCTCTTCCGTCTTCCTCGCCACCACCACCACCAACACATTTACTACTACTTTTGTTCCTATTCGTATCTTTATCATGTAAGAATATGTGTGTGCGTATGTATGTAGAAAGTAGATATGCATGGAACGGTAAATACTGAGTAGTAAATAGTAAACCAAAACTGTAGAGTGAATGAATGGCTTTCTTCTTCTGTCTTGTTCGTCTTGGTCCTCGTCTTTGCCAAGATAAGGAATGAGTTAAGAGTTAAGTGCAAAACCACGATCTATTCTCTATTCTATTCCATCTAAATAGATGCATAATATAAAATATATAGAGAATGGAGAATAGATTTTGTGTGTGTGCAGTGTGTACGCACAATAATAGATACAGTATACAGTATACTGTATACAGTTACTTCCTATTTTCTAACCCACCAAGTTCAGATCCAAACACTAATCCAAATCCAAATCCAATATAACACTTGATTTCCAAAACCAAAATGTTTCTTCTCCATTAAGTCAAGTCAAGTCAAGTCAAGTACGGGTTACCAGTTACGAGTATCTGTACATGTGAATCTATTTTCATCCGTATCATTATGTTGTATGTCGTATAGTATCATATCATATATCGGATTTCCATGCTGAAAATCAAAGTGTGTAAGAAAAAAGGGAAATTCTCATACTTCTTACTTAAAACGATGAAATGTGGATGTTGCATGTTTCTGCGTACTGCGTACAGATTTCTGGTATACGTTATACAGAGAGAAAGAGGAGAAGAAACAGATCCAAAAATAAAACCATCATTTCTGTCTACTTTTGGTTGTTTTTTCAGTGTTGCGACCGACAAGAGCCCTAGTTTTGGCTTGGTTTAGACTCTAGACTCTAGATTCTAGACTCGTCTCCCTCTCCAGTTTTCTTCTCTTACACTTTTGTATGCACGATAACTCTTTTCTCGCTTCTAATACAGGCAAAAAATTACCATGTACAATGTAAAGTGTACAGAGAATGAGAGACATGGAGACACCCACAATTCACAATGTATCTCATGTCTCATGTATCGCACGTATCGTAGTACGTAGCATATTCACCCCCTTTTATTTTACTTTTTGGTATTCCAGTCTCTTTTTTCACCTATATGACGTCCACGTTTCATCTCATTTCATTTCAAGCCAGCTCAAGGCAGAAGACAGAAGACAGAGGGAACATTCTACATTCTATTTAAAAACTCATGAAGAAGGAGAAAAACTCTCAGACGCAAAACACTCTTCATGACGACCGCTACTCACTATTACGCACTCATGTGTGTGTAAGCGTCTGCCTGTGTTGTGTATCAACTATCAACTATCAACCTCACATTACACATTACACACAAGTGCTACGCGTTAAACATTGTACAAAGGTATTCTTGAATTTGAATTCAAATTCAAATTACAATTCAAACTCAAATTCAAATTCAAAGTGGAAGAGCTTTTCAGAGTGTAAGAAGATGCTTCTGAGTGGAGTGAGAGGACGTATAAGTATTAAGTATGCCATACACTCTACACTCATAAGAAACGATAATGCACCAAAGCAATCCAAACCAAAGTAAACGAGGTAAATAGAAATGTATGGTAAATAAATAAATAAAGAGGAAGAGGAATGAATGGGAGATAGCAGTATTTACCAATTACCATTATCAAGCACCTCTTTGTCCATAAATATTATTAGACAAGAAAAGAAAGAGAGAAAGAAAGAGAGTGATCCATGTCGATGGCAATGCAAAGGAATATCGGGAAATGAACACACTTGACGTTTGACGATTGTCGATGGATGAGGAGGAAACTTCCAAACTTCTCAACATTTGAACAATCGAAATTCACATACATAAACCCCAATTTCAAACATCCATTCCTTGAAAAACATACAGAGAATAGACCAGAATACAAAAGAGAAAATACAGTATAGTAGTACATACAACATACACAATGCACATAATATATTATGTATGATGTTTAATGTTTACACTGTCCACTTTATACACTTTAGACAGTATAATATACAATACAAAATAAACTGACATATTAACACAAAACAGAAAACAGAAACGGAAAACATGTGATGCAGACATAAAATAAAACCTCATTTTCATTAAAAAGTCTTAAAATTCCCTTTTCAATACAAGGACTCATCATCTCATCATCATTATTTTTTACGATTCACTTACAACTTTCAACTCACAACAGTAATTTTCTATTTCAATTTTCCAGCCATTCATTTCCTCAACATTCAACATTCAAGATTCCTATTGATTCACCATGTCGATAAACACGGTAAGGTAAATTACTGTTTGTGTACTCTCCACTCTATGTATACTTTCCATTGTACACGGTACAGTACAATGTGCAATGTGTAATATATAATGAGCGTCAATCGTCGTGGTTCTATTAATCTACTGTCTACTGTCAGCATCATAAGTACACATTATACATCCATCTTAAATGCATCCTTCATTCATTTTACTTTTTATTTTATTTATGCTGCCAAATTTCCAAATCCAAATCGTCAATCATTATACATTCTACACACTGCATTTTTTTCTTCCTTTGTTCTCAATTTATTATCTTATGTCTTTTATAATGTACATTGTACATAGTGTACAAAATAATAACAATAAATACGAATTGTGTTTCTAATGGAATATAAATGGAAATGGAATGGACTACCTCTATTGTTTTATATTGTATTATATTTTACATTTCAATTGTCAATGCAATGCAGAATGCAGGTGAATGGAAATGTGAATGAGAAGTGCAAAAACCCATATGATATTGATGTTGACATTGACATTGACTTTTTACTTTTTAGACATCTAAGACTTTTGACAGCTGACTTGTCCAACTTCTGAGCGTATTTTACACGCATGTAAATTGTACATGGTAAATAGTAAATAGATATATCTATGTCTATAGATTTATTAAGAGCATGAAGAATCTTCATTGAAGATGAACGGCGTGCGAAATAAATAATAATAATAATAATAATAGACAGCGACGGTGCTTATATGTGTGTGAATGGTACATGTACATGTATGTATATTGCATATAGAATATAGCCCACATATCAGCTGTAAATAATAAGAGCATACAGCATAAAGGACACGTACACGTACTTTTGTTAGTTAAAATTTTCACGCTGCTCAACTTGAGACAAATATTATGTATATTTCATGGTACACGTTACAGCTGTACAATTCAAAGTATGTAGAAGAAGAAGAAGATCCTAATGAGATCAACGCCATTGCCCTCATCTTTCCTTCTTTTTCTCTCTGTGTTATACTTGATACTTGATATACATGCATTTCCCATTTATTTCACTCATCTCGTTCTGATTTTGTAAAAATGAGACATGCAGTAAATAGGAATATGCAATATGTTTCTGTTGGCTGTAGGTTGTTGGTACGTCTACGTCTACGTGCACATGTGTTATATGTTGACGATGGGAAAAGCCCAGGGCGACTTGCTACAATTTCTCTGATAATCTGTTAATTAGCAATAATTATTGGGAGGGCGATATATCTTGTAGGAAATTAACAAGTCTGTCTTACACAATACACTCCAGCCTTGTGATTAGATTTGACCACGATTAGGACAGACGACGAAGAGCTTGATTACATGTCCGTCCAACTGATGTTTATTCTGTATTCAGTATTCAGATCGACAGGATTGTTAATAAAAATCAAGTTCAAACTGAAAATGAAGAATCATAAAAGAGAGCTGAGTGAGTCCTACTGGATGGACGTGAAATTTTTTCTCCTTAAATATTAACGTTTTTAAGTGGAAATATTCAATTGAGATCAGTCATTTTCATACCAAAACATAGAGAAAATTGTGTTCTATTGAATAAATCATAAACTGTGTATTAAAAGTGAAGTTTGATCGTGTAAATGTCATTTAATTCTAAAATAAGATATCAATCATAATCTGAAACTTGAATATATAAGTTATATAAACCAAGTGTGGGGTTGGGCTGCCGACCCCCACACTTATCATCATGTCTGAGAATAGTAGTGGTAACATTACTAGTAGTAGTAACAATAACCAACCAACCAATAGGAAATATGGATTCCTTATCAAAGGAAATTCAAATTTAGAATTTACTGATTACCTTATCGCAGTCGGAGCTATAGTTGGAAGTAAGAACATCACTGACGCAGGAAGAATGTATTCTAATATGGGAATTTGGGTAAAGGACGATGTGTGTGCGGCTACCTTAAAAGCACTAAAAACTATTGAAATAAAGAATAACGTGTTGACTATATGGCCTTATATTAATCCTATCAAGAAAGTCAAATTGTTCTTTGTGCCACCTTTCGTGTCAAATGAAATTCTTACAAATGAACTCTCAAAGTATGGACAAATTAAAAGTGAAATTAATTTTGAAAGTGTCTATGGTCTACCAGAGGAATTCTCACACATTAGAAGTTACACTCGATCTCTTCATATGTCTTTTAGGAAAGATGCAAAAATTCCGAATAAAATACAAATCCAATCTGATAGTGATGCTTATTATGTTACAGTTCAAGTAGGTAGAAGTAAATGTTTCATTTGCCAGAGCACTCAACATAAAGGGAAAGACTGTGACAAGAAAAATGAAAAAAGTACTACAAAAACTGATGAAAACTTTCCGGCCTTGAAAAAGTCACAACAAACAACAGAACTGAACAATCCCGATACACCAAATGGAATTACTCAACCAAGAAATGAATCTCTATTGAATCAAACAACAGCAGCAAGTAACAGTATTTCTAATCAACAATCACCATTGTTAGCAGCATCAAGCGTATTTAATTTCACACCGTTACCAAGTTTTACAATGTTCAAGGGCCAGAATAAAAATGCAAATGCATCTCTAATTGATGATAATGAAACCTCGGGTACTGATATGGATGCGGAATCAAGTAATGAAGGAGACAAAGAAAAACAAAAAACTAAAAAGATCAAAATAAAAGACATTCCAGTACTATTTACAAATTCTGACGGATCGATTTTCCAGTGGTGTTTCTCAGAATGGGAAAAAGTAAACATGAATGGTCCAATAAATAATAAAGAACTACTAACTAATGTTCTGCAAAAATTACACAAAAACCGAAGAGGACAACCACTAAATGCAAGGAAACTGGCTGAGAAGGTAACTGATAAAGTAGAGGAATTAAAGACAATGTTAACTGGAGTTAAAACAGCGATTAATTCCAGAAATGAACCAACCAAAAAATTAATCCAAGAAGTTATTACTTGTATAGAAGCTGAAGATCCTAAAAAGAAAAGAAAAGACAGTGCATAAAAATGCCATTCTCCATCATAACAATAAATGTACAAGGACTAGTGAATGTTGATAAAAAGAAACATGTAAATAATTTATTATGCAACCTGAAACCTGATATATTATTGATTCAAGAAACCAACACAGATCCGCTAATACACACAATAATGAAAAATAGTCAATATAATCAATACTATAACAAAATGAGTGGACATTTCAGCGGCACATGTATTATGGTAAATAAAAGACTAAATGTGATATCAAATAATATTCTTGTGACTAGTAAACTACAATACATAACTGTGCAGTATCAAAATCAAACGTACCATATATTTAATATACATATGCCCCATTGCAACAAAGAAGCAAACTCCGTATTTCAGATATTAGATACACAACTTAATTTGATAAATAATAATGAAAATTACATACTATGTGGAGATTGGAATTTTGTAGAATGTGACATGTTAGACAGAAGTGCTGGTTCAGTTGAAAGAAGAAAAAATCTACAGTTTAAAATGAAACATTTATGCTCTAAATACAGTCTAGTTGATTCATACCGTTTCCTATTTCCAAATGAAAAGAAAATGACTCACGTTGGAACTCAATTACACAAACCATTAGCAAGACTTGATCGTATATATATAAAAAGTAGCATGTGCAACTCTCTGAAATCTGTACATATTCTACCATTTCCCAGTGACCATTCGATAGTTGAAGTGAAATTCCATTTTTCAAGTCCAAAGTCAAACTCATTATGGAGATTTGATAATAATTTACTAAATAATGAAATGTTTATTTATCAAATGAACCAGCTTTTGAACGACTTTATACTCAAACAAAACAAAACGCTTAATGATTATGAAGTACTAAAATTTGACATCCAAGAATGTGCATTGCAAACACAAGAATTTGTGAGAAGTGAAATTAAAAAGGAAATGAACAGAGTCCAAAAATTATTACAAACCGATATGAACCACTCTTCATTTTCATCCAAAGAAATGTACGAAAACCTGATGGAGAAAGTAAAACAGCCATCACAATCCGACAACATTATAAGGAAAATACCTACAAACAATACAACAATAATACTTGAAAATACATTTTCAGAGAAGACAAATGAAGAACTCATTGATTTCGTTCATTCATTTTATAAAAATAAATTTAAAAGTGACACTACACATGTATCTGGACTAGTCGAGTATTTAATGTGTTTACCTAAAATAAATGATGATGACTTTGAAATTCTCAAACAACCATTAACTGAAGTTAGTTTTGAATCAGCTATTAAGCAGTTACAAAATACAAAAGCTCCAGGATCTGACGGTCTGACTTCTGAGTTCTATAAAAAGTTTTCTCTATACTACATAAAAATACTGAACTGGTTATTATCTACGTGTGAAAGTACGGATGAGCTTCCAAAATCTATGAGAACTGGAATCATAAGTCTTATATATAAAAAAGGAAACCCTAGTGATTTAAAAAATTGGAGAGCCATTACACTCAGTAATACAGACTACAAAGTTTTTGCAATTGCAGTGAAAAATAGAATTTTAAAAGTGCTCTCAAAAATAATTGGTTGCTATCAAACATGCAATATACCAGGAAGAAGCATTTATGATAATTTACATTTTATTAGAGATGCAACTAGTGAAATTGACAATGGTGCCGTATTATCAATTGATCAAGAGGCAGCATTTGATAACATAAATAGAAATTACATTGAGTCCGTCTTAGATGCCTTTAATTTTCCTGAATATATAATCAAAATGTATAAATTGTTAAATAAAAATAGTTGTGTCATGATAAAAGTGGGAATTTCTCTTACGAAAAACATTGTTGTTGAAAAAGGTGTCAAACAAGGAGACCCTTTAGCCAGTATAATATTTGTGATGGCAATTGAACCTCTACTCAAAAGACTTTCTCTACAACTCACAAATGGTCCTTACGTAAAGGCATTGCAGTCAACTCTTAGTGCTTATGCAGATGATACAACTATCTTTGTATCGCAATTAAGTGATTTTCAAATAATTGAATATGAACTTGATCAATATTTTAATTTCTCTGGAGGACGACTCAACCGAGAAAAATCTTCTTGTCTACTGTTTGGTCAATGGAAGGAAGAAAATGAATGCATCAATTTTCCCACCTGCACTGACGGAATAAAACTACTCGGAATTTACTTTGGCTCAACCAATTACCAAATAAAAAATTGGAATGAATCTCTTGAAAAGTTCGAAACAAAACTAAATTTCTATAAAAATAAATTTGAACAGTGTAATGTGTATACTAAAGTTAAAATATTAAACACTTTTCTTCTCCCGATTCTGTGGTACAGACTGCAAGTTCTTGACCCTCCTCCACAATACATGAAAGTTATTTGTGATCACATTGAAAATTTTATATGGGGAAAGTCAAAACGTTGGGTAAAAAAGTTTTTCTTATATTCTCCTGAAAAATATGGTGGACTTGGTATCAAAAATCCTTATGTACAAACTATAATTTTTAGAGTCAAACTAGTTCATAATATGCTAAAAAATGAAGTAAATGAGTATTTTCTGAATAATGTTAAAGCTACTATTTTACACATTGTTAGTCAAGGTTGTGTCTCACATCGCTGCTTGGAGTACTATAAAAATATACTTTGCATGTTGAAACGTATTAAGCATAAAATTTACAATGTCAACGACAAATTCATGTCAGAAATCAGAATGTCAAATGTACTGTACTTTGATCCTAATGATATTACTGTTTGTATGCAACATGATATTACACATTTAAAACATGCATTAGATGATAATTTTATTGAGTCCAAGTTAATGCTAGTTAATGTACATAAAAAACGAACCTTAACCAAAGTATTTTCTAACATAAGAAAAGTAGCATCTGTGATCTCAACTAACGATAAAACCATGAATTATCATGCTTATCTTCTGTACGAATCTAAAGTGTTTGAGATTAATGACAATAATATTTACTCTATATGTTTATGTGCACATCACTCTGATTATAATGAATACGATTTAAAAAAGTCAACTACACACAACTGGAAAATCCTTCAAGATTCAATTGACAACAAAGAAAGAGAAATAACATGGAGACTTTGGCACAACTCTCTACTAACTCCTAAAATTGCAATGGAAATGAAACTTGTAAATGAAAATAAATGTCCTCTCTGTCAATTTGTTAACCCTAAATCAAACCACTACATCAAATGT
>JAQGBH010001872.1:0-28446 GCA_034698265.1 Sminthurinus aureus
TATTTTTGAGGAATGCCATGTAAATTCAAAGGAATTCCCAAGCTTCCAATTGCGAAGTTAGTTTACAAGACACAATATATAAATATATTGGTAAAACAAAATGGTTTTATTTTGTACTCTATGATAGCACATTTATGCATTAATTAACAAACTATTATAATCTAGTAGTAATCTAGATAATCTAGATTTGTCAGTGTGTAAATATGAACGAGAAATATTTTACACAAACGCGTCAAGAAATACAAACTACAATATTATACAATACTTATAATTACGATAATGATTTTGATTTATGATATTTTTATGAATTATGAATAATGATGAAAACTCTCAAACAGAGAATACTATGTATATTAATACATACTTAAGTAAAACACTAAACACCTAGATGTATGTTATCGAAAAATTATAAATACAAAGAGAATAAGTTATTGACAGTGTACAAATACCTAAAATATTACTAATAATTACGAATGTATATTTTAAGTTTTTAAATGTGCACCTCTGTCTCTCGATATAGTGTGTGTTAACATTTGACCCAATAAAATTAATGTATTTTGCTTTGATCTCAAAAAACTCAAAAGTGTATTTGACTATTTGTTTTATTTTTTTTTATCCAAATTCTAACTCGTATGACTATAGTAGAGTTGAAAATCATAAAGCATCCACACTACAGGGAACCGTACTTTTATTTAGTTTCACAAAAAATGTGCGTCTACTGTAAACTTGAAGGCAGAACAACTTATTCATCATGTTTCTAAATAACATGATGTATCTTTATATTATACATGCAGGTTTCCATGAATATCATATCACATATCATTATCTAGAGTCTAGAGTTCTAGTGAAAAGAACAGAGTAGAAAATAATTTATTTTCGTCTGCATCAAATCCAATTCTTTTGAAATGTTCCCCTTCATTTTCATTTTTATTAAATATTGATTTTAGTTTATACTTTGACAGAGACTCTCTACTCTCTACTAGTGAGTACGAACTTGATGCATTATGCCCCTAACTCGAACTGTACAGAATACAGAATCTTCAATGTCTTACATCAGTAAGTAGCTATTGTGGATATTTCTTTCCTCTTAGTACCATATAACGCATAACCTATGCATTTTATACACACAGTTTTTCTCCCTACCGTTTTCAAGTCGTATTATCAAGTAAATGAACTGTTTACCAAAATATTCAATATCACCACAGTTTTTTCATGGTTTACTAAGTTATTTGTGAAAGAGACAATTTTTTTGACTATTATTTACGTAATAAAATACCCTCCAAGATATTTACCGAAACTATACTTTTTCATTCAAAATTTCAGGCATACATCTATTTTCTATTCATAGTTTTGTCTGCATTATTTAACTACAAGTATACGCTTAACCATCAAAATGGTTCAATTATTGTTAATACAATAGCTATTCACTAAATATTCAAGCAAAACACTAAAGTTAATATATAAAAGATTTGTGTTTGAATCTACATGGTTTTTTTAGCCAAGTAAAATGATTCTCCAGCTAAATGTCGGATGTCGGATTTTTTCCTCCTAATGCTCACATTTCCTCATATCCGACATCCGACTCTCGTATACCAAATAGCAAATAGTTTGTAGTTTGTAGTGCTGCATGAATCTAAATCTGAATTCCGGATGCATTACTATATAATGGCAGCGTGACACCTTAAATTTACATATAAATACATTACACAGGAACTTAAGGAACTGGAACTTACTGGGAGTTTAGAGTGGAATAATAGGAGCTTGAAAGTCGGAACAGTGCAACAAGGTTCTCCATATTTTTTCCTTCATCCTACTGGAATTGTAGAATCTGGAAAGTAGACGACTTCCGTGTTCAGTTTAAATGGCTATGGATATGGGAAGAAGAGAAAGAGATGAAGACGGAGACTTGTGCCTTGTGCCCTGCTGGTTTTAGAATTCTATGCAGCGTTCCTCATCTTGAATCCTGAGTCTTGAGCAGTCAGTGAAAATAGTAGTAATATCCGAATCATGCATAGCAATAAGGAAAGAGGAGAAAAGAACAAGAACCTGAAGAACCATCTGAAACATTTCTATCCACATACTTTTTCAAAATGATACTAATATGAACACGATCATTATGCAGAAAGGAGGCGGACATGTATATTGTTTCTTATGAATCTGTATCCTGTACGTCCTTTGTACTTTGTACACACAGCATTAGACACATTACGCACTCGAAACTCGAAACTATAGATGTTATTGTTACAAGTACAACTTTGCCGGCATCCAGGACGGTAAGCGGCAAGTTAAACATTATTGGGTGCGTAAGGATTCTGATCACTGTAGGATGTTCAACGTTCAGCATTCAAAGTACAAGATACAAGACGAAAAACTATTCTTTTGACTGCACGATCCCATTGTCTTTGAAATGCAACCTTCAGAAAACGTGTGTTTAGTACATGGAACATCCAACTTTATTTTTTTTATTTTTCCCTTCTTTCACTAGGAAAGTGAATGGGCGATGGGTAAAAGTAAAGCTGAAACAATAATATGCAACAATGTCTGTTTCATGCTTATTACACTCACTACACTCACTTCCATCTTCACTTTGTTCCATCTTGCATGCCAATTCCAATGCCGATGCCAATTCAAATAGACATTGGATGAACGGACGTCGAAGCATCAAGAGAATTTCAAAATACCTACTTGACTCTAGAATCTTGAGACTTGAGACATGTAACATTTTGAGTTTATTTTTCTTCGTCATGTTCTTGGTTCTTGGTCTATTCACAACTCTAAACTCTGAATTCTCTCTTCCATTTCATCCGTTTTATCCTCTCAAAATTCACAATTTCCTCAGAATCGGAACTACTAGAAATAGTACTCCTTAAGTAGATGAGCTGCACGTAACAAGTCTATATGTTTTGGAAATGTATGACGCATTTTCAGCTCTTTTAAGGAACTTGAAACTCGAAATAAAAGTTAGCATATTATAATATTATTGTACTCATATGTTATTTTTTTGTACTGCAGACTCCATACTCTATACTATATACTGTGCACTGTACAAATAGATACAAGGAGCTACTGTAGAACATGCTATTTTCTTTTCCTTCCTCGTCCATCACTTTTATACACTTTACATTTTACACAGATCTACATTCTACAGTCTACAGAAAAAGAAGACATAATAATAAAATAATAATAATAATAGTAGTCGTAGTAGTCGGAGTATTCCTTCAGTTTTCCCTGCTTTATCTCGTTTTTCCCTTTACATCTCCCCATTTAATATTCATTCAGAGTGCAGATTATATTATTATTAGGTACTGTGACTTTTGCTACTGGTACTCCTATTGCTATTGCCATTTGCCATTGTATTGTAATATGTAGAGAAAAGTCATTTATTTGTGGAGTACAATGGATATTTTATGCACGTTTATACATATGTGCTCATATATTCTAATATTGTATGCTGCATGTACATTGTACATTGTACATGCTCAATGCTCAAAGCTCACAATGCCAATGTACTCAGAGTTATTGTATATTCACAGAGGTACTTGATAGTAGACGCGACGAAAAGAATGAAAATGGTCAAATTTAGCAAATAGTCAAGACTCAAGAGTCAAGAGAATATTGGATAAGAGGCTTTGACTCCACAACTCTTCAAAGTACTGTACTTTATATGCAAAACATTCGTAGATACTAGATACTAGATGTTGGGTACTGGATACTGATACACAACAGGCAAAATCTCCTTGGTATTTGGTATGAGATACACATGGTTCTCAAAATAATACATTGCCTTACAATAATACACTCTTAACTCTTACCATTTTACACTGTATGATGTATTCTGTATTCTGTATTCAGTCTGCTGTGTGTATGACTATAGACTACAAGAAACATGGTTACAACTTACAACACAGTAGTTTAAATTATTTTGTGAAATGTTCCTCTATGCTTCATACGTGCTACAAGCTACAAAATAGAAAACCCTTTGTAGACTGTAGGCTGTAGACTGTAGACTTTAGGACTCTTCATGTACTCGTATAAGTGTACCTAGTACCTAAATTTATAAGTATATTCTATAGAGTACTCAACAAAGTCAAGTTTGGAGTTTGGCGTAGATATGGGAGAAGATGTAGAGATCTGGCGATCTAATGTAAAATGTAATAGAGACTCAACTGTTTTCCGCTCGTGTACATTTTACTTCTTTATTTTGAATTTCCAACATCCAAAATCCAGCATCTAGCATTGTTGTTTGTTATGTATTGTACATTTTGCATTTTACGTTGTGCAGGGTATGGAGTACAACACTGTAAAATATTTTCAGCATTCAGCTCATATGAAATATAAAATTCATGCACAGATTTGGACTTACGATTAAAACCGTAATTCTATAATAACTTAGAAAATTCCGAGGCACTACAGTTTACATTCTACATTGTCGTTCTACTGCCGTGGTCCCACATTCAAAATAAAGTAATCTTGAATCTAGAATCTAGAATCTGGGAGTACGCACATGCAATAGCTTTTTCTTCTAAAAATGATTGTTTTCCATAAGAATTGTGTACCATGTGCAATGTACATAGTTATAATTCAAACGGTTTCCATTTCCCATTATTTCTCTCAATTCCGCGATTTTGGCTCCATATTAATTAATATGAATCTGAATATAAATATGAAAATGAGCCATATTAATAAATTATGACAATGGTATTTTTCTTCTTTCGGTGAGCAATCCAAAATCCAAAGCAGTAACAATAAAAATAATTTTTATTTTTTTGTCTTTATTACACACATGTGTTTAGATTTTAGATTGCATATTCTATATACTCTATTTTATTCCATATTCCATGCTGTGTATTTTTTTTAAGCAAGAAAAAATGGGGCTTAGATTAGATTTTAGATTTGAAAAAAATTCAAGTCTGAACACAGAAACACACACACAACCTTTTAGTCCGCTTGCTGGAACTGGAAATGTGGCATTGGATTTTAAAGAAAGTCCTCGTTTGAATCATTTGCTTGGCACTGGCTCTTGCTCAGGCAGTGGCATACACAGGGTATTTGGACTGTATGAACTTTATGCAATCCACAATGTGGGTACAAGAAACAAAGTACTGCAGACTAAAAGCTGGTACTGGTACTGGAACTAGAACTGAAACTGAAACTGGAAATTTTGTGATATCTATGACATGTAATGTTTATTTTCCTTATGAATTTCCAGCATGTAACGAATTCGTTCCCAAGGATAAAAGTCCAAAAGGCTCTGAATCCAGATTTTCCGATTAAAGCTCATAAAAATAAAGCCATGCAGTAGGATTTGTACATTATATTCTATATTCAAAGTGGAGGGACTCCAGATTCCAGACTCGAGACTCAATTCAATACATTCTTGCACAATTCTTGTACATAAATATGAAGAGCGACTCGAGACTCGAGACTAGAGTCACTAGTCTCCAGTCTTTAGCTTTTCAAAATGAGTTTTACTAGTACCAGTTTAAACAGATCATTTTTGTTATATGCACACTGTACAATGTACATTGATCATGGACATGTTATACAGAATACAGAAGCATGGATAAATGGATAAGGGATAGTGCGTATCATGTAAACTGTATATTGTATATCATATGTCTCTGTGTTTATGTGTATATGTGTATACACATACATGTGTTGTTCGTGCACTGTCAAGAGTCAAGAGTTTCATGTCCCAATCGTATTGCGTACTGGCACTGGCTGACTGTTGCCTATATGTACTGGGTATGTATTATGTATTTATGAAGCAGCACCACGCACCAGACCAAGAACAAAAACAAGAACGAGCAGCGAGCCAAAACATTGTCGAACGCATAACTGTAGAATGTATGACTGAAGACTGAGTACTACAGAGGAAGAGAAAGAGAAGCAGAACGACAGACAGAGAGAGAGAGAGAGAGAGAGCGAGGGAGAGGAACATGAGTGAGTGAAAAACCTCTAGCCGGTAAAATGTGTTCTGGCTTGGCTCAATAGTCTTCACGAGGCATCCGGTACAGAAGCACGTAAGAGCATTTCCTCTCGTTTCCTCACACACTGACCGTTTTTACTCCTTCACTCCGTCATTTCGTTTTCTCACAATACATCAAACATCCTGGTACAATTTCCATTCTTCTCCAGAAATTGGAGAAAAAAACTCGTAATAAAAGTGATATTACGTAATATACCTACTACTCAATTCAGGACCGTTACATCGTTTGTCTTTGTATCATCATCATCAGTGTATAGAATATATAAACAAGATAATTTTTCAAAGTACACCAAACACAATTCATCATTTACCTTGAATATTCTTCAGTTTCTGTTCCAATTCCAAAAGGTAACAAGTGTCTGTAGTCTCTGGAAGTGCAAAGCTGCACGCTATTCTCTAGAATCTAGAAAAATATACACTGACACTGACACAAGACACAAGCAAACATTAGACAGCAGACAGCAAACAAGTTCAGTGGTGTCTTTATTATTTTTGTTTTTATTCTGTATTCAGTGTACTAATCAAACTTGAAACGTGTTCTCCTTGTGGTTTGATGTTGGACAATTATAGGAATAATAAGAGAAGTAGAGTGCAAGAAAATAAAGGAGGAGTAACAACTAAAACGAATATTGTAGACAAGAGACGGACGGACTGAGGACGGAATCAAAATTGTCATTAATTAGGTGGCAGACATTCATTTGCATTTTAATTGCATCATTTCATCCTGAAAGTGAACATAATAGGAAATTGTGAGTACAAACAAAGACAAGTGTACGTAATCAACAAGCTGCTGCTGCTACTAGGATTACTATTGCCTATTACGAGTACAAGTTGGACGGCTTTCATTCAACACTCAACACTCAACGCTCAACACATTTCAAAGTATCAAATTGAAGACTTGAGTTGAATCTAAATCTGAATCTCAATCTGGATTTGTATCTGGACCAGCCAGCGGAATAGGATAGCTAAGACAAATATTACTAGTGGAAATAGTTTTTGTTCTCCCATCTCCGCATCTCAGTTGAGTTCAATGTTCAATTTGCTGTTGACTCTGCATTTAAATTCAAATTAAAGCTTTGTGTCTCTCCCTCTCTCCCTCTTGAGTCTTGAGGCCGTATAAAATGTGTATTGTAGGTTGTCGGACAAGTGAAAGATTTGAACGAGAGTGAGTTACTGTTTACTGTGCACTGTCTACTGTGTATCTTTCTAATTGTCTGTGTTGAACGTTGAACTGCTGAATGCTCTGTTATGTTATGTATTATTGAAATGAATTGAATTGAATTGAACCCAGTTGCCAGTTACTAGTTACTAGTGCCGGTGCCGGTTACTGGTTGTTTGTAGTTATTCGGGCCATTCATTTATATCAAACCAACTCTTCCTGTGTGTTTGTGTGTTCCGGATTCCGGAGGAAGTACCGAAGCAAATAGCAATAGCAAATATATGTATGTCTGTATGGGCAAACCAACCAGTGAGACAGAGTGAGACAGAGTGAGACAGAGCGAGACAGAGCGAGATAAATAGATAGTGGATTGAATAGAGCCATTTTGCAAAATTAATGGATCTGGAGAATTTCATGCTACATCTGTATCAAATACCATTGCCATTCCCATCACCACTGTCATTGTTATTGTCTTTGTCTTTGTCGGTACGACTGGAATCTAGAATCTAGAGCCTAGAGCATCTGAATGCTGAAAACTGTAATACAAATGGGGACACAAACAAATAAATAAATAAATAAACAAATGAATAAATGACTGAATGAACTAAGAAGAAGGAAAAGACAAAAGTACAAAAGACGGAGAAGAAGAAGAAGTATAACAAAATCCTCCTTATTTTGCAACAAATGCGTTGTATGTTGTATGTAAACCTGAAACGGTCTGTTGTTTATGTAACATGTACCAATATACCAGTGTGTTTTTGTAATTATTATTAATGGTTAATGGTATTTATCTAAGTGTAAGGAGTAAGAAATAAGGAAGACGGAGGACGGAGTTGATAATTGAAAACAGTTGATAGTTGATACCAGTGCATTACAAATTACAAATTACAAAGTTTCCCACCCGCTTTCTTGTTTTAGTTCAAGATTCAAGAATAGAACACACAAACAATACCAAATACTTACAATAACAATACAAAAAGCACTATCAACAGAAAAGGTGGAGAGAGAGAGAGAGAAAGAAAATCAAAAGATCTGTTCAACTCTTTCACAAGTGCGAAACAGGAAACAATTGGAACAAGATTATAAGTTCTTTGCCTATAGTTTCTACTTTCTAGTTTCTAGTTCAGTTCAGTAAATTTGTTAGAAAATACATTCACCCCTTTCGGCTGTGGTTTTGATTCCGATTCCGGTTGCTATTGGCATTTGCCAATACTCACTCAAACCTCAAAAACTCCAAGTTTCAAGTTACAAATCTATTACTCGTTTCCCATTCATTTCGTGTTCATTTCAGATTTCAGCGCTCCGTACATTTCACTACAGTTTGTGACTGCTACGTAATTTATTTTACGTGTTCAAAGTGCAAAAACCAGTTTGAGAAGAAGAGGAAAGATTGTACAAGTTACAAGTGTTTGATCTTATATATAGAATTTTGGAGGTGCTAAAGTGTTTAGAATTAAGAATCAAATGGAGACTTGAGAGTTGAGAGCAATTAAAAACTTGCACTGTATTGAGAATTGAGAATTGAAAGATTTAGTGACGGAAGTTTTGAAGGAATTCTCACTTTACCTGTTTACTTTTTGCACTCTTTTTCATTGAATATTGAATTTTCTCGGTGTCCTTTGTAATAGTTCGACTAGACGGAGAATAAAGTGAGAAACCTTTATATTTGTTTACCAATTACCTGTAGGAATTAATAAACAGTGTGTATTTTAGTAAAGTAACGACTTTGGTTTCGTACTTGCAAACTGTCATCATAACGTCGTATACTCGATAACTTTTCCTCCCACCGCCACCGCCACACACAGTACACAGTATGAATTTGGTTTTGGTTTGATTTGATTTGTAAATATATCTACTATCTACGCAGAACAGGAACAAATTAGAAAGAGTAAACAAGGACGAACGACGGACCAACGACCAACGAGCAACTGCAAACATAACAAGTAAGAACATTACATTACAAGTTCCACGTAACAAGAGTGAGAGCGGACCTAGTGAACTTTCAAAGGAAAGTGTCAACGAAAAGTGTACCCGTGTAACATTACATTACATTCTATTCCATTGCACTACACTCGTTACATTCCACATCCCATTGAGAATTGAGAATTGAGACAAGTAACAATAGTTACACAGCCAGAGTCAACAAATGTTTCACACTTGAGTTCCTCTCTTTACTAATCGTTAAAAAAATATACGTACATTGGAAATTGTACATGTGTTCTTCTTCTCTTCATTGTCATCGGTCCTCGGCTTTGTATTCTATTGTGTGCTTGCTCCGCTCATCTTCATCGTCATCGTCTTCGTCTTCGTCTTGGTCGTCAGCATCAACTTGTTCCTTGTCTTTGACTATCTGATGTTCTTTTCAATGTTTACATGCCAAAGTCTTAAACCCATGAACCCGTGAATCCATGAAACCTAAAACCTAAAAACATAACAAACATAAAATTGAACAGAAAATACAACAGACTGCATTTCACCATCTCTTGTGTCCGACAAAAATCTATTGCAAATGAAACAGCAGTAGCCAGAGAAAAATATCAGTAGATGCTCAATGTTCAAGTTTCAAGATTCAAGACAAAAGAAGTAACTAGTGTTTTACTTGGTTGAAACAACACTCAATACTCAATACATGTTGCAAAGTGTCTAGATCCTAGATTCTAGATTCTCAGATTCTCAAATTCCCCAATTCAAAGACTCCGAGACTGCAAAACTCCCAGATTCCAAGGTTCTAGATTCCTAGATTCTAGATTGTGGAAACACGGTATCAATACCAATATAGCAACAGAAGAAACAAGACAAAGTACACGTGTCCTTCAAAGTGGGAAAACTAAGACAAGTAACAAGAAAAAGGACACATGAAACACTGAAGCCAAATCCAAATCCAAAGTCCAAAGCTGGACACGAAAAACAGAGACAGATATAGAAATCGTATCGTGTAAACCCAATTTGGATTAGGTACTTTGAACATTCTCACTGCTCAGTGTTCAGTGACCATTGAAAGTTGTAGGTTGTAAGTGTATGTGTTTGTGCTGTGGTTACTATAAATTGTAGACGTGTAGTAGGAGCACAATTTACTTGTATAGACAAGTAGTTTTACATGTTTGGAGAAACCGGGACCAAAAGTGTGGGAAAAAGGACCAGACGTGCTTCAGAAAACATGGAGAGTTTCTACGTGATGACGAGGACCAGGACGCCAGTCTCTGCTGTCTTCATCCTCCTCTTCGTGACATTAGCTGGTAAGTACCGGAACAAAACATATCATTTTTTCCGCATTTATCCATCATCCACTTTAGTTTACCTTCACGGACATTGTGCCTCAAATAGTATTTACTATTTGCCGTTTGTTATTCGGTATTCGATATTGGGTACCGCCGACTGACAACTGATCATTCAAAAAATATTGTAAACAATTAAAAAGGTAGAAACAAAATAAGACAAAATCAAAATAAATTGAGTATTTAATCTCCTGTGGCTTCTCATCAAAAATCACAAGTAGTCAAAAGAAAGCGTAAAGAAATATTTGTGTAATATTATTAAAGAAAATATTGTTTAATGTAGTAAATAGAAACTAAATATTTGTACCATGAATCATCATTTGTACAAGATAATCAAGATTTGTACAAGATCCATTCTTTAAAACTTTTATTGCTGTTATTATAAATTTTGAATTAAGAGTTAGATTTTAGATTGAGTTTTGAGATTTGAAATGGTAATCTGACTCGTCTGAATTATCTGAAAGAATCACACATTAAATCTCTTTCTCAATTTTTGTGTAAAGTCATACACCGTAAAATGATGAGTTTCATCAAACATCAAAGAGAAAAAGGTTCTTTATACTTTACTTTTGATTTTTGACTTTAGAATTTTGAATTTCAAGGCACTGCACAAAAGACACAAAAGACATTCAAAACTTTCAATTAGCATACGCGTAATTTAAGGTTTACTTTTGTCATTATTCCGTTCCGCGAGCACTGAAATCCAAATTACCCATAGAAAACAGGAATCAAAAAGTTAATTTTGGGTACAAGAGAGTTGAGAGCTGAGAGTTGCGAATTTTGAATCCGTCAAGTATCGTAGTTTGTAGATTGTAGATTGTAGACCAACTGTAAATTGTACATAAAATGTAATAAAAGGAATGTCTCATTTTCATGCTCATCATTTGGGAATGATGGAAATGGACAGAGCAGTGAGCAGTGCATACTGTTTTTCATGGGAAATGATCCTTTTACGATGTACAAAAGTTTGTGTTAGAGTTTGGAGTTTGAATTGTGTTTGGTGACTGAGACATGAAACTGAGATGAATTGAATAAAATGTCCTAAAACAGCCAGTTTGTTCTTGAGTATTCAGTTTTCAATGTTCAATGTTCAGTGTGTTTATGCCTACATTTATTCTTGTAATGTACTGTTGATGATCCTTGTTTTCCATGTAACTCTGCATCTCAATCTACAATCTACTGTATGTTTAATGTTTGCCATTAATGCTGGCGTATTGTATAATAATATGTCGTAGACTGTAGAGTGTAGACTGTAGAGGCAAAAGTTTTCATGTAACAGAATTTTGTTATACAGTTACTTGTTATTTGATACTGAGGTTTTATTCTTGTCTCTTGTCTCTTGTCTCTTGTATAGTGTCTCTTATGATTTGACTGCATGTTAAAGTTTCAGTTTATCTCCTACTTTATTTTAATCTGAAATCTGAATTCTGGATTTTGGATTTACTCTTGTTCAAAGAAAAAGTTTTTTTAGAGAGAGTTTACCTTCAACATATTTTGTGTGAGCTTCCAACATCCAACATGCAACGTCCAAGTGCGTAAAAATGAGACGAGTTTCGTTACTCTGCACTATAAAAATCCAAGTGTTTCTCTTGCTTGTTGAGCGTTGAGCATTGAGTTGCTATAAAAATGTAGTCTGTATGTACAAGGATGGTTTATGGTTTATGAAACTGGATTGAAAAAGTAAGTGAATCTCTCGTCAACTGTTTTTCAATCAAGAGTCTGTATTCTAGATTCTCAAGTCTAAAGTCTAAAGTCTAGAGTCAAGAGTCAAGCGTCTTACCTGACTTTGCTGGTCTATTGTTAAGAGTTTTAAGATTCGATCATCAGATTTTCTCCTCTTTTTCCTTGAAACTTTTCATAGTTGTCGTGATTTTGGGTGGGTTTTGGATTTTGGATTTTGGGATGTAGCGGTGGCAGTGGCTGTGGCTGGGGATGAGAGGATTGAATTGAATACGTGAGCTTGGAACTCTTTTCGTGGCGTATTAGATATGATTATTGTGTAGTGTGTAGTGTGTGGAGAGTAGAGAGTATCAGAGAATAAAAGAGGACAAAGGGAAAAAAATAGACAAAGTACATAATACATAAGTCTTGGGTGTATGAAAAAGGGCAAATGTCTATCACAGACCGACATTCAACATCTCCAAACTCCAAACACCAAACGCTGAATAACCCAAACACACAAAAGCCCACAGAAGTAAAAACGTAAAAGCTGAGACATAAACCTCAGACAAAGCACAAAGTACAAAATACAAAACAGTACACACTAGACACTAGACACGCAAACATTCACATGCTTTCGGAAGAGTAAGTTAAACTTAAACTTAAAGTGAAAGAGAACAAGAGAGTGAAAGAAGTGAGAAAGTGAGTGGAGCCACACAAGAGAAAATTGTTCACTTACCGAACACACAATGCACAATGCACAATATGTACAAAATGTACAAAAGAGGAGCAAGTTGGAAAAGATGGTGTTGTGATTGAAGACGGAGGATGTTGGATGGAGGATGGAGGATTTTTACAGCCAGCTTTAAAAGTTTATATATAGAAAGCTGAGAAAATTGAAGATTTCTCTTAGTGTATTACAAAAAACAGAATGCAGAACACAAAACACAAAACACATACATGTAGTACACAAGTATACAAAAGTGTATTAGATTCTAAATTCTGGATTCTGGATTCTAGATGGATGAAAGAATGTCAAAAGGAGAAGGAGAAGAAAAGGCTAACGCCACTTGCATTATTTTCTTTATACTCTTTACTCTTTACACTCTGGAATCCGAAATCTGGCCTCTCATTCTGGATTCCGAGTCGGATTTTTACTCGGATTCGGATTTATTCAAGTTTTATGCGACAATTCGCAAATGTGTTTAACGCCGCATCCTCTTCACTCTTTACACAGTTTTTTCTCCTTCAAATGTCTACCCCTTCTACATTTTACATTTTATATTCTACACTCTACACTCTAGAGTTTACACACTTGTGCTTTGTGCTCTTCCCAGTTTTTTACGATGTGTGCACTTCCCCCACATTTTCAAAATTTGTTATCATCCTCCCGCATGTTGAGTGTTGAGTATTCAGTGTTCACACTTTCTACTTTCTGTGTCCATATTTAACTCGGCTCTTAAGAAGAGAAAAGTAACTATGTAAATTTACTCAGCATCCAGAATACAGAATCCAGAATCCAGACTGCATTTTAGTGTGTAACTGTCCAATTATTTTTTTAACCAAAAACCAGCAGATGAAAAGAGGAGAGGTGAAAAGTAAAGATATGAGTATGAACAATGGAAATTTTATACATCTGTAGTCTGTAGTCAAAGAAAGTTTTAGGGCCGAATATCAAGCGCCAAACATCTTGGGCAATTGACAGAGACATCTTATGCAAATACAATTTATGACCGTTGCTGCATATTTTTATTCTTTTCTTCTGTAGTGAATTTCAAATTTCCACCATAAAAAATGTAGTTTGTACTGGTATATTTTTGAACACCTTTACTATTTAACAAATTAAAGGAAAAAGGAAAAAAAATACAAATGCAAATGCAAAGAGCACAGTGTTAACCTTTTACGTTTTACTGTTGTTGTTGTCGTGAATTTTTTTATTTCATCATTCATTATAAATTATAAGCAACAAATCTAAATGCAAATATATATTTTATTGTCTAAAATCTGGTTGCTTGAACACTGAATGCAGGGTATATCATCATAATAATAATAATAATGATAATAATGATTATTATTATTTTGCACCTTTGGGCTGAAAATTCGAGTCTGAAAAGTTTTGTTGAGTTTGTAGTTTGTAGCCTGTGTTTTGTATAGTATACAGTGTAGTCTGGCTACATTAGCTGCTTCCGCTCTTGTCTTTCAAACTACGAGGAGCAGTAGTGTCTGGTGTCTAAAGTCTAAAGTCTAACTAACTGTATTCCTTCATGACATATTGTCAGCCGTGACTCGGTGCGTGTGTCACTGTCTCTCTTATTCACTCTCTGCAACACCTTGTCACTTTCATTTCCGTGTTTTATTTAATATTCCAAGTCACAAGGAACAAATTTCAGGAATATTTTGTATTATGAATTCTATATCGTAAATATGTAAAATTTACAATGCACAATATACAAGGTAGAGTAGAAAGTAGAAATAGAACGGTAAGTGTAGCATTCCGCCGGGCTGTGTAAAGTGTACAATGTGAAATGCAAAATGTACAGTAAATTTTCCCTGCATTTTCTACCCGTACAGGGGTTTAGGTTATTTATTTCAACTTTCTCTTCCTGTTTGCTACATTCTGCATCCTTCCTCCTTCATTCAATTTGCTAGGTGTTTTATCCAGTCGTTTAAATGTATGACGGAAGAAGACTGTGACTTTGAGTTTGTTAAGTTAAAGTAGGAGATGAACTCAAAGAGAGAGTGAGCGAGTGAGGTTTTGAGCTATTTAGGTTATAGTTTGAGCTACTTTCCACTGTTTCTCATAAGCCGTAATCATCATCAGTCTTCATATGCGGCTATGTCTAAATGTCTAATGTCTGCACCTAGAGTCTGGAGTCGGGAATCTGGATCACGGGTATTGGATATTTGGATATGAGAGTACTGAGCGTTGCACATTGAGCATAAGCGACTGTGTGCATTTTATGTATATCTGAATTTTCTGATCAGACTGTATATTGTATATTGTATGTAATTCAACATCCAATATTTTGCAGGATTCTGACGGGGAAAACGTTGTTCATTTATCCACTCTGATACTCGATCTCTCCATTTTATGTTTTATGGCTACATCAACTTTTATGTACAAGTGTATTAGTTGTGTACACACTGTCCTACGTATAGTAGAGGATCAATAATCAGAGTAGATTTTGGATGATGGAGCAACGAGCAACAGATCTGCAAATACAAATCTGATCAATGTAGATTGTAGAGTGTAGATATGTTTGTAAACGGGGAATGGGGAAATTTATATGGCTTCAATGTAATTAGCTCCGTCGTCATTGAATCCAATTTTATATTGAGTGTAGAGTGTAGCATTTTGTACATTGTATATTGTACACTGCCTACATACTAAATACACGGGCAATGTACTACGGTTTGTTTTGATTTTTGATTTTTGATGTCAACTCTGAACTTTGACTTTTGTCGTTTTCTCTAATTTCCAATTTTCCTCTACTTTCATATACGCATTGATCAATATTTTCTTGGTAATTTGCTCAGTTATGTGTTGTTGAGTGTTGAACGTTTAAGCGTGGCTGTAATATTTCCCATTCTTCATTTCAAACTGTAAAGGGGTGTTGTAAGTGTAATTTACTTGTTTCAGATTTTTAAATGACAGTTGACAAATTTAGAGTCTGCTGAAGATTCTAGATTCTAGATTCTAGATTCTAGACTCTTGACCGTTGAATTAATATTCAAAATAATATGAGACCAAGAAAATGTGAGTTTTCTGAGATGGCCAAACTCTAAGCTCCATGTTCCAAGCTCCAAGCCAGTCCTTGTTTATGAGAGGTGAACTGAGTGCTGTAATAAACAAAGGACTTTAGTGCAGCCTCAAGCCTCAAACTACAACTACATCCTACAGCGTGCTAGAGTCTAGAGTCTAAAGTATAGTAAAACTATATGAAGTATGGAGTATGGAGTTGTTATGTATTTAAGCGTTATGAATTACGAGCTCCAGCTTATACATCTGCTTGGAATGGACTTGGAGTTGTGGAGTTGTAGAAGAAGGTGCCCGTCGACTTGTGTCATGTTCATGTCATGTGGTTGATGGTAGATGTGCCTGAATTTCCTTTTCTTACCTGACTACTTCCTTTCTCTCTCTCTCGATTCTTCCTACCATGTTACAGTGTTACACAGCACACACTTTTTCATTCATGTACTTTTTATTTTTTATGCAACTCTTTTCTGTTCCATTTGAAACTTGAAGGTAAACCGAGTTCCCTGTTCTTCTCTTCTTGTTCTCTTGGTGAATTTTATATTGTACATTTTATATCGTACATAATAAAAAAAATCCCTCTTCAACGTCAATTTAAAGCGTGGAAGGTCTCATCCACAATTCACAATTTACAATAAACAGCAACTGGCTCAGCCATCTTCCCTTCCCTCGTACATTCGTATGACAAATGTAGCACAGTTTCATACTTCATACACATGCACGTAGGTATTTGTGTGCATTGTACATGTTTCTTTTATTTTTCCCGGCGTTTTTCTGTAAATTGTAGATTGTTTCGTCAGTTTTTGACAATACGGAGCACAGATACTTTGTGTGGAATATTTTCTCAACTTTGATGTTGATACTCAATACTCGATGCTCAATACTCAATACTGCAATACGGATGTTGTACAAAAGTTGATTTATTTTTTTATGCCCTGTACTTTATATCCCAGTTTTTGTATGTAAATTGAGAAACCTTTTGCTGCACTGTTCCGAATTCCCAATACACGGTAAATTTGAAAGGGTACATCAAATATCAATTTCAAATATATTACATAACATTTTATATTATAAACAATAAAATTTCATGTTCTCAGCGGCTTGTAATATTTTGTCAATGAAAAGTTGTTGACTACCAACACAAAGTACCAAATATCGACTGCCGACTGCCGACTGCCGACTGCCGATGTCAGATGAAAGAATCAAATGGAAAATTTAAAATACAAAGTCATAATAAGCAGGGGAAGCCATCAAACTGAGCAGTGAGCATTGAGCATGGATTTTCATAATATTTGATAAGGAGTACATATTAGTACACAATAGTACGAGCCACAGTGCCGCCACAGTTTCTTACTCAGTACTCAACCGAGGTACCAAAATACTTGAACCTCAGAAGTCAAAAGTCAAAAATAAAAAATCAAACGTAATACTCAATCATCAAGCTCGGTGGAGTGCACAGTACAAAGATGTAACTTGTTACATTTTTTCTTAGAGCAATAAGGCAAGTACGGCAAGAAAAGGAGAGTGGGGCCAATGTTGATTGTACATTGTACATTGCACAAGTATGAAGAAGATAGCAATTGTGGAAATCAAAGACACATGGTGGCTGGTGTCATATCTTCATCCTTATCTCTTGTCTTTTATCTGTGTTCTATCTCGAAATTCCAAACTAATTTAAAATTTAACATGAAACTCGTACATTGTACATATGTCATGCAATATGTTTACTCATTTGTTTATGTGCAAGTATTTATGATCAGTGCAGACTGCAGACTGAAGACTGCTAGAAACTAGAACCTGGAGACTAGAGACAAGGTTTATGATCTATGTCGACAACGATGAGGATTGATGCGATAGAAAACGCACAGAAGTTGTAAACTCAAGATTTGGAATAAATACGCTTGACTCTTGACTGTGTAATATTTTCCTTGGAAAATTTTTCTGCGGAACGGAATGTTTCTGCTTTTGTAATGAAAATATAGGTGCGGTAGCATAATAAATGCATTGCCTTCTTTCTTATGCAGTACTCTAATCTCTAATGTATAAAACATCAAATACCACGGAGAAAAATGCGTAGAAAAATTCATCTCGAATCTCGAATCTCATATCTCGGCCGGTGAGGAACTACCAAATACCAAATCAAAAAGTGGTGTGATTTTGTTCCTCTGTCTTTTCTGTTACTCTCATCATTTTTTATTTTCTGTTCTTTCTTCTGTAATCACGACTTTCCTGGAATTGGAATTCAAATAATAGTGCTTACGTAATTCTGCAATATATTTCGAGTTTAAAGTTATGCTGTGCATTGTGCATCTTTTGCTCATAATAAATACATATTACACAACTTTTCATTTTTATTCATGTTTCTATTTCTATTTATAGTGAGAAAAGTAAAATGCACATTTACCATTCATTTCCCACTTTACACTTCACAAAAATGTTTTAAAAAAAATGAAAAACTAAAAATAATGAAAGAAAGGAAAAATTGTAATGGTCATTCAAATTCACATTCACATTCAGAGTATTCTTTATTCTTTACTGTTGATGTTTTATTCTTCATTCTTGATTGTTGAGCATTGAGCATTGAGCATTGAGCATTGAGCATCTGTCTCTTCAATTTCGTACAAGTATAAGTATGGTTTATGGTTTTTATGTTAAGCGTAGGCATTTGTCTCCCCCCTTTTAAAAAAATCATTGAGGCGTTTCCGCTGTATTAAAAGGATACTTGATATTATATTATGAATGCTGCTATGGCTGTGGTGACTGAAGGTCTTCTCTCTCTAAAGTCTAAAGTCTAAACTCTAAACATTTTGTTGTTGCTTCTTGAGGCTTAATGCTGAGCCAAAGTAGAGTCAATAATATTACACAGTGTCCTGTACATTATGCCGGTTTTACGATCCAAAACGCATTTTCATAAGAATTTGATACAAAGTGATATAATGTTTTTAAAAAGATTTCGTTCGAAGGCAAAATAAAATAAAACAAAGTCAGTCCAAACTCACAAAATTATTTGTAGAAATATTAAAAATTTAACTGCATATTTAATGAGGGTTGCGCTTTCAAAGCCCTTAAGGTTAAAATTAGAAGACTGTTGAATGTACAACTGTTTCAATGAATATTATTTGTAAAATAGAAAGGAAAAGGATCACAAGTGAACAAAAAGTACAGACATTCTAGACTCTAGACTCTACAGTCTACAGTTTACGCTTTTATCTTGATATCTCTTATAAAAAATCCAGGATAAGAAAATGAGCCTGCTTATACCGTACAGTGTACACACAGTGTATATCCAACACACATAACATATGTACTGTAGTAAAAGGAAGGAAAAGAGCAGGGAACAGGCTGATGTTACCTTATGCTGTCTGTACCTTAAACCTTGAAGTGAGCATGTACTGATATTACGTCTTGAGCCTCGAATCTAGAGTCTTAACAATGGGATTCCCTTCAGCGTGGCACGCGTACACTTCACTTCACTCTTTAATGAGTAATTGGGATCGACGGAGATAAACCAGGTGCTAACCGAAGGAAACTCTTGGGTTGACCAGATTTCCTTTCGTGTGGCTAATACCTTTGCTACTTCCAGCTACTCACAACCCACAGCCTACATCCGATATTCATGTGTATATTTTATATACAAAAGTCAGCTTTTTACATAATATTATGACGTCAAGTCAGTTGTAGAAGCCTTGTAGTTTTAGGGCACATTGTCTATACATGTAGGCTTAGGACACTATTTCGATTTATATCTACCAATGTTTAGTATTTTGTTTTTACCTACTGTTGGATTTACGAATTAAGAATGAACAGCGCCCAAAGCATCTAAAAATGGTATGAAAATCCAACATTTTTGTACTATCGCTTCAAATAATCACGTTTCCAGCTAAAATTTAATTCCATTGAATTTGAAAAGAAAAGAATATCAGGATTTAGTATTTTGCTCCCGTTGTTTTTAAATGCTCACTGTTAGTTTTAATGAGCTGCATTTTTAAGTATACGGAAAGAAATGCATTTTTAATTTTCATTTGACTATTACTGCAGCTGTAAATAATTTTATGATGCTGTATCTAGTACCCTATCTTTCCTTGTGTATGTTTTTCTACTTGTAGGATTGGCTTGGATGATGGAGGTCATTCATTATTCATTACATGTATCATTTATTATTTAGTACTGACAAGTGAGTGCAATTACAATTACAAGTTGAAATTTTCTTGTCATTGAATTATGTAAAATGTATTATTTAAAATGAGCATTACTGTCTATTGTCTACTGTCTTCTGTCAAGTGCTAGAACCACGGAGAAGAAACAAGTTGGTAGCATCCAGTACTAGTGTCGTAGATATTTAAATGTTTAAAATTGCATGTCATTTGACTGTGCAATGTACTATGTACAATGTACAAGAATAATGCATGTTTAAGTGAGGATAATAAGGGGTAATGATGAGTGGAGTTTACGAGTCAAAGAGCATGGAATACAGAGGATTGAGCATTGAGCATCGAGTACCAAATTTAGAACATGTAGACAGTAGACAATAGAAGACAGAATGAGATAGAAGACAGAAGATAGACCTGAAGCGAGAAAAAAGAAAAGGATCGTTATGTAGAAATGTACAATGTCTGAATGTCATCTCAATTATCCTTGGGAATTGCATAAGGGTGCGAGTCAACAAGATGTAGAATTAGGAATTGGGAATTTGGTGGAGAGTAATCCTATTCATTTCCATCTCAATCCTCGATCCTCGTTGGAGTCAACAGTCAAAGGAAAGCAGGAGTAAGAAGAAAAGGATGGGAATAATGAAAAGAATGAAAATGAGAATGAGAAGGGAAAGGCATGATGGCAATTGCCATAATTAGCCTCAACATCTTGGTTCTTGGTTCAACTCTTCAAGTTGTCTCTTCCTCCAAGTTCCCGTGAATACTGAATACACAACGCACATCAAGATTCAAGAACGAACCATTCCTAGATAAATGCTGTAACCATTTCTTTCCAGCAGGGCTTATACATGTGCTTAACTACATTCGATACTCAATTCTCAAATGTAGTTCTCGTGGCCTAACGAACCCCTTTTGTATCTACATTTTAAAGTCATGTAATTGCTATTCGGTGTTCGACGTTCCGTATTCAGCATTCGGCATTCGGCGTTTGGTATCTGGTCTGTAATTTTGTATTTTTGACTGGTGTAAATATAGAATATTGTACATGGAAAATTACATCCTGCGTCATCTCTCTTCATTCGTCACCTTTCTATTCAAAATTCAGAGTATCGTCAAAGTTGTAAAAACTTTCTGAAACAGTGAAACGCAAGTCGAATAGTTTTTTTGCGTTTATTTTAATACTCTTTGTAATAAAGTTTTGCATCAAGTTGAATCTGTCATTGCTCATTTTTTACTGTAAAAACAAAATGAAAATTCCATCCAGAATCTAGAATCTAGAATCTACAGTCTAGAATCTAGTACAGTAACTTTTTGCACCAATTGACTTGATATTTTGAGTGTAAAAAGTAAAAAGTAAATATAATAATATGTAATGACATTTCATGTCTGTTGCTGCTGTTTCATTTGCTTTAGATTTTATATATCGATTTACAAATTACCTTGGTCATTCTTGGATAGTCAATAGTCAATATTACAGAACTACAAATGCACTGAATTCAATACGATACACAGCAACGCAACAGAAGCACAAGGACAATGACGTCTGTGTTTTATCGTGGTGCATTTTTTATTTTTCATGCACCAAGAGAGAAAGAGAGAACGAGAAAGCCTGATTATCCGTACGTCACAACGGCAAATTCCTGCGTTCAAACGTTCAATTCCAGTTATTGAAATAAAGTTGGGATTAACATTTGTCAACCTTTTACTTGATGTTTTCTGTTCCTTTTCTCTTGGTCTCCGTCTCGAGTCTTGAGTCTTGAGTCTTGGATCTTGAATCTAGACAGTCTCAACTTGTTCCTCCTTCCGTTTGTTTTAGTGCAATGTAAACTGGATATTTATGGGTAAACGTGGGAAGTAGAGAAAACCATAAAGAATATCTAGAGCATAGAGCATTGAGTGCAGAGCATATATTATGCATCATACATTATACATTATGCTAACGTGACAGAATATGTATATCCAAGTCTGACGTTGGAGCTCTTGGAAGAAAATCCATAGAAAATTTAGGATCCGTAATTAATTTACTACGTCAATTCAATCCAGTCCAAGTCAAACCACACGCAAATACAAACACAAAACAAACCGAACAAGAAATGCATTCATCCTGTTTTATACTTGTACCCGAATGTACAATCAAGTGTTTTAGTTACTGTATATTCTGGTCTACATTCTACAAACATACTAAATCTGGTCTGCATTCTACATGAAGAGAGAAGACTTGGTCTGAGGTTAAGCATCAGTCACTCAATCGTTCTATTTCTTGGTTCTTGCCATGACATTTGGCGTTTGCTGTTTGGCATTAGAGAATCGTAAGATTTCCCAGGAAATTGCCTCTGTCTTTGGTAATTTGGGCTACTCTCTCTCTCTCTCTCTGTCGCTCTCTTTCTCTTTCTCCGATTCTGCCGGTTGCCGTTTCTTATGGCCACAGATCTCACTTCACAACAACACTGACTCCACTGCACTCCAAACTCAAGCTCTAAACTCCCAAATCCAAATCCAAATCCACGTCCACGTCCAGAGTATAAAATGCAGAATACAGAGAATATCCCATAGATTATGTACTTGTTCTTCTCCTACAGGTATACCTGTTTGTAGTTTGTATTCACCTTCTTGTTTGTTGTTTGTGTTTTGAGTGTGCTGGATTGAAATGGAATAGGAAGTACATATAGGATATAATGTGCTTCCGTCTTTTTGTACTTTGACTTTTAGGATTCAGTCTCATTCTGAATTTCTTTCTCCATTCTCCATTCTCCAAAGTCGTACATTGTTCATTCACCATTGGTGTTGGAATTGGTATTGGCACTGGCACTGGCAGGAGAGTATCTACCAATAAATAGACTTTTCCTTGTAAATGTGAGATGTGAGTTGTGCATGGTCCTGATGCACATGTACATTTACGATTTCTTTTTTTGTTCGTTTCTCTTTTTCTTCTCACCATTCTCCATTCTCCATTCACCATTCTCGATTCACCGTCGACTGCATTGTAGACTGTAAACTACAAGTTCAACTTTGACTTGTTTAACTCCCGAGCACGAGCAAGATCATGAAGAGAAAAGAGAAACACGCCCTTAATTTCCTCCATTTCGTACCTTATTCTTCTCCTCTACTTCCTATTTACTACGTCCCTCTCTCTATTTCTCTCTCTTATTCACTTATCTCTCTACTGCCTACCCACATACCACGTACACATTTAGACACACTCACAAACAAACACGGATCTCCATTCTCCGACATTTGAGCTCTAAGCTCCGAGATTCCCTCTTCGCTCCGATCCCGGAGAAGGAATGTGAGGGAATTTGAAAGTGAATGTAAATGTCAAAACCCTTCATCGTAAAATAGCGTGAGAGGATGAGGAAACGTACAAAGCACAAAGTACAATTCGGAGCCGAAAAGAATTCCTACATCTTTTACAAATCTGAGTGAGTAACAAAGTAGTCTGACGTTGGATGTCGGATGTCGGTTTTTGGTTGTTGGTTGTTGGATGTAATGGTGATTGTACAAGTTTACAATGAACTCGGATGTGTAAAATTTGTTCCCGGCATTTCTGCTCTCCACTCCTTCTCTAGTCTCTACTTAGCTTCACTTAGTCTCGAGTCTCGATTCCACATTCGAGATACGAGATACGAGAACCAGACTTTCCCTAGAGTTTCAGTTCAACGAGGAAGAGTTGAGAAGAAGAATTTTGGGTTGTAGACTGATCTTGTGTCTTGTGTGTATTGGCAGCTTCATCAGAAGCACCAAAAAAGCAGCGGCAGAGGCAGATGTTAATGTTTCTTTTATGTGTAAAATGTAAGATGCTCAACTGAGAGAATTTGGCCGAGCCGAGATGGATCTTCATCTAGATTCTAGACTCTGGACTCTTGGCTCTCGATTCTTGATTCTTGACGGACTTGTGTCTTTTGAACAAGGAAAACGTAGAAACGTACAAGGCTAGTTTAGTTTGGTTTAGTTTGGTTTAGTTGAGTTCCACTTTGTGTATTTTGTGGTCATACGTTTGGAGTTTGGAGATGTTGATGTTCAAATTGAAGTTGCGGTTGCGGTTGGCTGGAGAATGGAGAACGGGAAATTGAAGAAGAAGACGGAATCAAAGGAGCAAAAGAGAAGGCCAAAAAAGGAGTGAAAAAGACTGAGTGAGTGGAAAACGGAGATGACGATGGAGAAAGGAAAAATTAAATAATTCAACTGGTGGGAGAAACGAGAAAGGAGAAACAGACTTGCGGAAGAGGATGGACATCGCGGATTGGGATTCCGATTCGGATTGAAGTGGATTCATAGAGAGTAGAAAGCAGGCGATAGACAGTTACTCTTAACTTCTATCTAATGCAATCACACTGACTCACAACACAAGTCGGCCGCTTCCTCTTGCTCTTTCTTTGACTTTGACTTTGACTTTGACTGTCCGAATTGATTCATCTACGGTCTATGGTACAAGATCCAACGAAAATGTGGCAATGTGTAAAAAAACTTTACACAAACTCACAGGTTTCCAGTTTCCAGTTACATGGTCCAAGTTCCAAATCTCACGTCCATCCTTTTCCTGATTCCCGTCTTCATTTCCTCTCAAACTTCCATTCTCCATTCCCTGTTCTCTTTTACCACATTTTTATTTGACCATTTTCCCATTGCCGTTGCTATTGCCATTCGCCTCCTTTTCCTTCTCCTTCTCTAAAAAATTAGATTGTGGATAAAATTACGATTATGATACTGCAAACTCAAAGTTCCAAACCAAAAACATAAATTGAAGACAATTTAATTTACTTTTGGAATCTACCAGCCTCCACGTTCAACTTTCAACCCTCAACTCTCAGGTTTTTAGCTAATTGAACTTATTTCAATCGCCTGCGATCAAGGATTTTCTCTAACTCGTCTGGCTAATGGATAATTGATGATGGATACATTAACAATTTACAATTTACAGTCCACGTGGCAATTAGCGGTTTCTAAAATATCGTTATGAGCCAGACCGTTGAATTTTTCATGCACCTGTACAATTTATTCATCCATTGGATTCATGAGTGTCAGTAAATTTACTGAGCTTGAATCTGGAGCTGTTAATTATAGAAATAATAACAAAACAGCGCTTTTGGATGAAAAATCTGTAGCATTTGAACTCTGCGTAAACTGCATGCTGCCGCTGTTTCAAATCCAGATTGAGAAGAAGAGCAGAAAAAATCATTTGCAGAATTTACATTGACTGCTTTTGAAGAATCAAGAATCAAAAATCAAGAATCAAGAATCAAAAGAATCAAGAGTGAATAAAATCAAGTGAATTCCGCGGCTCTCTGCGATGCGATGCGATGCGGTACAAGGAATGAATGAATGGGTGAAAAGAATGGAAAAACTGTTTTTAGTTTTGAAAATCATGTCAAATTTCAAGTGGATTTGAATTTGGATTCGGATAATCTTTTATAAAGATAGATGTCTTGCTCGTTGCTCCTTGATGCTTCAATATTGTTGGTTCTTGGTAGAACGGGACTCGGATTAAGCATGTATTATTCAGTGGCAGGTAAAAGAAGAGAAGAGGGAGAAGAATAAGCAGAAAATGTAGTACAGAATAGAATAGAATGTCGAGTATTGTGGAGTGTAGAGAGTAGAGAGTAGAGAGTAATGGAGTATGGAGAAGCTTCATCATATTCATGCTTTGATGGTTCATGCTTCTCATAATCAAGATTCATGATGACGCTTCCCTTTTCATCCCATGTGTATTTATCCACATCCACATTTCTTGAAAGTTAAAAGCTTTTGTACTTTGTACGGGACCAATAAGAATAAAAATGGAAGAATCAAGTATCAAGTCCTATCCTGTGTACTGTGCATTGTGCATTGTGTATTTTGTATGTATATACAAAACAGTTTAGTTTTATACGGGAAACCAGAAGGAAACCAAATTTTACATTTAGGTAATAAGTGTATGAGCAATAGGTTCATTTTGTCTCAAAGTTATGTTATTTTATTCTCTCTTCTTCTACAAGAATCTTGAATACAGAGTACAACAAATTCCTAAAGTATTCACAATGTGCAATGTGCAACGTACAATGCACAAGACTCTTAATTCGTATTTCGTACCGATGCTTGAGTCCTTCTTGTCTCTTTTATTTCACCGTTACGTTTCACAAGTACATATTACATATTACATACACAAATAAAAATACTTGGGTAATTCAAGTACATGTGTCTAGTGTCTAGTGTCTAGTCTCTATCGTCTACCGTATCAGCTCAGCTCATGCGAATGATGAGACATGCTTAAAATAATGTTATTGTCAAGTTCCCATAGTTCATGTTCAAGACAATTACAGAGGATTTTTGCAATTTGGCTTGTGGACTTTCGACTCGACTCAACTCGACTCGATGTAGAATGCTTTTAGCAAGGTTTTATCATGATTTCGATACGTACAAAAATTTGGTGAATCCTCGTTTTGCGTGCAGTTTTCAGTGTGCAGTAGATAGTAGATAGTAGATAGTAGAGTTTGATGAATTTCCTGTTTTAGAAATGTTGTGCTTACTTTTGAATAAGAGTTTGAGTTTGAATTGGATTTCAGGACATTTCCTACATTTCAAATTTAGGGGGGAAACACGATTTTTCTGCGTGTCAGATAAAAGAAGATGAAACCCAAAGTCTCGTTTCGTTGTTCCTCGTTTGCTGGTCGTCGGTCGTTGTCGCAGAGGTTAACTTTAACTTTATCCATTTGTCTGCTCAAAGTGCTTTTCTTCAAGTATGTTCAATGTTCACATTGAGCATTGAGCATTCTCAAGGAGAAAAATTGAAAAAGTTGAGGCTCGAGGATTGAGGATTGATTCAAGATTAGCCATGAAATGCGAGGTAGAATAATAAAATTTGTCATTTCAAGTCGTTGTCCTGCCTGAAAGTGCAACTGTGTGCGTGCTTCTTCTTCTTATATTCGTAGTCGTAGTCGTATTTGAGAAGTCAAATGGAGAAGAGTCTAGAGTCTAGAGTCTCTGCCTCCTGGAGCTCTCCACAGTAGATCTAACACGACATTTTTACACAATGTAGATAAATTTTACATGGTACATTGTACATTGTGCACAAAGCACAGAGACATTGCCACTTCAATCCACTGTACAATGTATCCACAGTCTACACTGTTTCGTCTGCATAAGCAACAGTTTTTCAACTACTTCCTCCTACTTGACAATTGACAACTAAGAACTAAAAACGGACAATTGACAATTGACAACAAACACAACATGAAATCTAAATATGAGAAAACTGGGAGCTCATGTAAAATTTGAGCGTTGAGCGTTGAGCTTTGAGCTTGGAGTTTTGAGTGGAAGAGCTGTCGAGTGGTAATTTATAATTTTTTACACTTGAAAATCATTATATCACTGTCATGGCTCTGTCTTGTACTTTCATACGCATGTAATCAAATGATCATCATCATTGTCATCTTGTGATAATGATGATGTCTTCATCATGTCTGTCACAAAAGGAAAAAATGTTTTTGTGATACTAAATTATGCCTAGACTCTAGACTCTATACTCTAGATAAATGTACATTGTACATGATCTTTTTATGTAAAGCTGCACAACTTAACTGAATGAATGACGGATGATGGATTAGATGCTGCTAATTATTTTTATGCTCGATTGTCGATTGTCATGAATCAAGAAAATGGAGAAGAAGAAGATGAAAATGGAAATGGATAGGAAAAATTATATTATATTTTTTTCATCTCCTCGTGGACTAGGTACTAAAGTATACGTATATATTTTTGTACCTTTTGAATTGATAAAGAGAACGGACGTGTCTCAGCAGCCTAAAAAGTACAGAGTACATTGAACACTTGCTCTGGCTCTGGCTCTGGCTCCCTGTTTTATCTCCCACTTGCTTTTGTAAACACCCTTCAAAACAAGAAAAAGACTTTAAACTTGAAACAGTAAAAAAGACAGTAAATGTTTAATTCTTTAAGTATAAAAATATCAAAATATCAAAGAACAGTTGACTATAAAAGCTACTTGTTAATAGAATTTCTCTTGATTCTTGATTTTTGATCCGTCATCTTTATATGATTTCTCGAACCCAGTAAAAAGTAAAAATGTAGGATAAGGAAGCAACTTGTACAATGTGCATAGAAATGAGACAGGATTGGATTGATACTTGATTCTTGACAAGTTTTATCTATAATCATTTATAATTTATAATATAAAATATAGTATAATAAAGTAGAGTAAAAGATACAAATTCTATAGATGCTCTCAAAACACGCAAAATAAGCACCACAATTTTAGAAAAGCATCCGGTTTTTAAGGTGCTGATTTTTGAATCAGATTACTAAAATATCAATCTTTTCATTAATGAACGTTCAAAGGGCCTCAATTACAAATAAATTCAAAAATCCTCCCTCCGTGAGGATTTTATATCACCTACAATGCATAAATGCTTTAGGCTCCCGATGCGAACCAGAGTATAAGAATTCTGCATATAATAAACTTGTCCACT
>JAQGBH010001873.1:0-28439 GCA_034698265.1 Sminthurinus aureus
GGCCCGGTTAGTACTTGGATGGGTGACCGCCTGGGAACCCCGGGTGCTGTTGGCATCAACTTTTTGCACTTTTTTTAACTGTCTTGGAGTTTATTGTGGACTGTCATTATCTTTTCTAACCATATCTTCTTTTTTTTGTTTCGAATTTATGCAAAAAATGATGGAAATGTGTAATAATTGTGTTTTAATTGGCTATATTTTCAATAACAAAATGCGCTTCAATGAAAATTGGTGTGTATAAGTAAAACTCGAAGTTTGATTAGCTATTTTGTTCATTCATTTCAAAACTATAAATTATTATATGTGGGTGTACCGTTCAAAATTTAAGTACAATGAATTCTTTGCTTATATATACATATAAACCTGTAGAAGTCTTTTCATTTTACAATAAATAGTAACTAACAGTTATACGCAAGGGGTGAAGCGAGATACACACATTCTGAACGCATGATATTTACATATGAGCATTGCAACTATTTTTATTTTTAACCAGTTTTCATAAAATTTTGTACCGCATATTGAATTAAATTGAATAAGTTAGGTGTTTTCGTTATTGTTGGTGTAGTGGTTCTTTTTGTTGTAGATTTAGTAGTAGTGGTTTTTCTGGTTGTTGTAATTTTAACTGTAGGTTTTATAGTTGGTTTTGATGCGGGTGTTAAGTCGGGTTTTTTAGTTGGAACCTTTGGAGTTGAAACAGAAAATGTGACGTTCGGTGGCTTGTAAGATGTTGTTTCGGTTTCGTGTTCAATGTTTTGAGAATAGTCTTCATCTACATCGGCCTCATTTTCACTCTGATCATCTCCATCAACGTTGATCATAATGTCACCCGGAGACACTTCTTCTACGGGGAAAGTGGGATCAAAATTGGTATTTGCTATTCTATCCTCCATCCAGTCATCTAAATCCGGAATATCATCGTCATCAGGAATATCGTCAAGGTCCACATTTCCTATATCATGAGAAAAACAGTTGTTTTTAAAGTAAACAAATGTGTAAACCAAAAATTACACAATATATAAGCTGTTTTTTTAACTGGATTATTGCTGTTTCGTACTTGAGCACTCGCTTTGATACATTGCTTGAATCATATGAATATCTCCAGTAGTTAATTTTTCTCTCTGACCCATTCTACCCTCTAATGGAGGTTGAATACCTTTTGCAATTTTCTGGAAATAAAATTCAAAACATTTCCATTTTTCATTTCTAATAATTTTAGGTAAGTTAAAAATTAAAACTTTCCATGCGAGTTTTTTTAGTATCACTTTTCTGCTTGGGCTAGATAATGCAAGTACAACATATTTTTAAAAGAGGTTGAAAATTCAAAGGGTTGATTGTTGAAGTCACAGCAGTTCAGATTGGTTCACTCTATTTACGTATATTAAGGGTTTACTACTTACACTAATATCTATATATTTATCGGAATTCCTAGTGCCTAAAGTTTTTGCTTACTTTCCGTATGATTGTATCTTGTCCAGTTATAGAGTTAGCACGTTGGCTGTAGTGCATAATTGATCCATAGTTGTAGGGAACTCCAAAAGTATCGGATGATAGATAGTTGTCAATATTTTTATTGAAGTTTTTCCTTGTTTTGTCAGCTACAATTCATTTCATAAAGTAAATAAGTACATGAAAGAAAAGGCTTGCAAGAGTTCGTATACTTTAAATGTTAAACTTCAATAGGTTTTCAAATTACACTTCGCCAAATGTTGATATCGAATTTCCACGTAGTTATTTCGATCATCTCGTGCATGCTCATGAAAAAATCCAATTGCATGGACAAGTTCATGTAGGACATGTCCGGGAAAATTTGGAGCATTACATTTACCAGTGTAAGGGTCAAGAGCTACTTGCTGTAAATCCCACAAAACACAACAAAAGATAATTATTCAATAACTTTATGTTTACGAGTTGAGCTTCATGTTGCATCTCTCCTTCTTCTTCATCTGCACTGAAAGTGATTTGTTAAAAATTTATTACATATTAGGTATGTAGTATCTTACTTGTGGTCCTTTTCTGATGTTTCCCACAAACGATGAACATTTCCCTGACACTCTTTGTATATGTAAATAATTTTGATCGTTCTTCTTGCGGTCATAAAATCGAATACAAGTATAGTCTTCTATGTAACGCATGGCAAGCATAATGTCCATCATTTGACGTCTGCCTGCCAATTAAATGATTGTATACGTATGTGAATTATTCTACAATATACATATTATATAAAATTAGGGAGAGCACGATGAAAATTTTGTGGAAATATTTTTCTTACTATATCCTGGTGCAAAAGTATAAGGAATTCTTCCTTTAGACCAACGATAAGCTTGATTCATCTGACCGGCTCGAGATGAAACGACAAACATCATATCATCAATTTCATAATAGCTCAAATTCCTAGGAACAACAGTCTCTTCTTCTTCGCCTCGTGGGTTTATCGCCACATCATTCCCGATTTCAGGAACTGGAAAACTTTGTATTATATTTCTAGGATATGACATAAATATAAACACTACGACTACAAAATACTGGGAGCTTCTTTCCATTTTATTCCGTTAAATTTCATGAAGCGCCTAATTTTTATAATGGACCTCAAAATGCCAGTTGTAGTAATGTAAAAATGATACAAATTATAAAAATTTCAAAAACAAACAAATAACAGCAATAATACTTTTTATTGTATCGACTATTTATTTTAAAAACGAAATGATTGTTTATAAGTTTAGTGATTTTGTACAACTGGTAGTGTACACGTGCAGAGTGTAAAAACACAGCTCCTGTCAAATACATTTTTACTTAGAATTTAGAATATGTGACTTGACTGTGAAAAGAGACTGCAAACTGATCGACAGAAATTTTTTTATGCAAAGTCAGGTTTTATTTAAACACAAAACACAGAGCATTGACATGTGTGTTTATACATTGGTTTATGTATTTAATTCGTATTCTTAGTCTCTTCCGTATTCTTTGATAGGAATAGTATATTTTAGAATATGGATGTTATTGAACGAGAAAACTGGTGCCATAAATAATTGTATTCTAAATTCTAAGCCATATTGTACCACTTTAAAAGCTGTAGGTAATTATTTTTTTATTTTGAAAATTTTGTTAATCTTTTCAAAGTTATACAAAATATTAGGAAGCTACATCACATCAAAATTTACAAATGTAGCATAATATCTTAATTACAATTGACACAAGTACATTTGATAGTACGAGTAAAATACATACTGTGTCTTTCAGTCTTGTATAAATATGCACACTGCACACCTGTATGTATAATGTATATACAGTATACACTCAGTCTCTGTTTGCTTCATTCTTTCTACTCCATTCTAAGATTTAACATAATATTTAGTCATGAATCTATAAATTAAACAAAAATATGAGATCTTATTACAGTTGAATAATAAATACAATGATAACAAAAGTTAAATTAGTTGTACACTGGTACTGGTCCCCTTTCAATATTCACCATCTTGGTCCCCCCATTCTCTATATTTAATGTTTTCTTCCTTTGTTTAGTTTCCTTCGTTCAGATCTCGGCCAAGATCTATCATGATGTAAGAGGTTGCTCTTCCATGATCCGCTTCTGATTCATCTTTAGCAGTATTCAATGACAATTTGCCGTCAACTAAAGAAAATTCCCATGCCCGTCTACTGGGATGATATATTGACGGTACTGCTTTCGCCAAATGGCCAACTCCTCTGGTAATTTTGAAGGGCTCAGGATTAACATCAAAAGCGGACCTTTTCCTTGCAGTAGAGTTTTTATCAGTTATCGGGGAAGAAACATTTCCTGATGGTATCGTAGAATTTTGTACGGATGATTGTACTGTTGATGGCTCAGGGACTACATCCGCTGTTGAGGAACCCTGTACAGAACCGTTTTCAAATATGTTTAGAAATATAATACAGAACTAAACAATAAGGGAAGTAGAATGGACTACGTAATAGATTATGCATAACTCATGAATTGGATGCTATAAATTATAGATAAATACATGAATTTGTTTTACCACAGGTTCTTCGCTTTCTTCAACTGGTTCTACTTCTTCAATAATTCCTGGACTGGATGCAGGACGTTCATTTTGTTGTGGAGGAAGGCATGATTCTGCTTTGATTATTAAGATTGTTGGTGGAGACCAAGGTATGAAATTTCCAGGGTAAAAGTTGTTATTGGCATACGGACGCTGAAAATTCAAGAGTAATTTATTTAGCCAAAATATTTTTTAAACTAGAATCAGAATCATGACAAAAGGATAAAACGATAGTATATTTTATAAATGCATTTGAAAAACTCAAGTATACATTCCAGTTTGGTTGATTGTATGGTTGATTGTATCCTTGATTGTACCCTTGATTGTATCCTGGCATGTTGTTCATCGGCCAATAATTATTGCCACTACCCATGTAATAAGGTCGATCCGGGTAATAGTCATTTGCCATGTAGTCCTACACATTATTAATTGAAATTAGTAAAAAAAAGCTGTCCAAATTGCATTTGTACACATATCAATGTATCGTTCATAATTCATACCATGAAATCATTTTGAATTTAGTTTTACGTATTTTCGTATGCGTTTAGCTCACATTTTGGTGACTGTATGTGGACCTCCGTGGTGTTATGTGCTTACTAGGAGAAGCCCTTCTTATGTAATAGCTCTGTTGACAAACGGAAGAGAAAAAAATTGCCAAGTTGTACAAAGATAAAATAAATTATGTACATACTCAAATTTTCATTCTTGTTACTGTTTTACAAAACTCATTTGTATTGAAGAAAAAATATTTACAATGTACATGATGTATACAGTATACTTCTATACTTACTACTTGCTACATACTACATACGATACACTTAAATAATATGCAATGCATTGTAGGCTTTTAACTTTTATTACATTCCACAACTTTATCACTATAGGAGTAATTACTACAAAGGCCTGAACATGTATTAAAGTTTGGGTCTTTTTTTCTTACCGAGGCTCCATAAAGATGGAATATGATGATACCTCCTGCGATAATTAACACGTGAGACAATAATGAAACCCTCATTGTGCAATTATCAGTGAGTCTAATATCGAATACAACACTTAATGTTCAGTACAAATGTGAGTCCAATGAAAAGATAAAATACAAAATACGACATGGGAAATGAGCGGAAGGGGAAGCACAATGTATTTATTCAATAAGAAGATGTGAGCAAATGTCAACTACACGGACCACGGACAGTAGAAATCTTATTTACAAGTATTACAAATCTGCATTATCTGCAACCATCAAGCTGTACAATAAATATCATAACATAGGATAACCTGTCTCCTGCCTCCCCTGAGCCTTGAGAAAATGGAAGCTACCGCCTAGCTTCTGTGTTGTATGTATTTATCAGGAACTGAAATGATGATGGTACTTGAAAAACGAATGTAGTTCAAGTTCAAGGTTACTACCTAGCAAACTCGAGAATGCTCACCTTCTAGAATGGATTATTTTCATTGACCCACAAATGTATGCTGTAAAATTGGAAAATAAGAAGGACGATTTCATGGATTTGGATTTTTCCGTTCATGTTTCATGTGTACAGTACAGAGACGGACCTTGAACTTGTTTACACTCACGGTGTCATTGCATTATTCTATGTTTTGAACATATCTAGGTATATTTTTTTGCTTGGATGAACTTCCTATACGTATAATGCAGAGTACACAGTGCACATTAAACAAAGGTATAAACAAGAATACATTTGTTATAGGCAGAAAATAAGTATTCAAGTAGGAAGTAGCATGCGTGTATATATCTCACTTTGCCCTTACAGTTTCCCTTTCTATATTTTTATGATGGCTACAATCTACAATATTTCCTTCAGCAGAAGTATACACTACAATAACTAAAGAACATAAAGTCCAATGTAATGTACATTCATGTGTATTTATTATGGATATATGACGAAAGAGTTGCGAAAAACACAGGGTTTTTGGGGTTTTCATATCATATTGTCGATATATATTATGTGATACAAAAACCCAATACCCCACTACCCAGAAACTCTGATATGTATTCAAGAAAATTCTCGTAGTTGGTTTTTGACTGATGAAGAATAATTGATTACTATCATCCTCGTCCTGCTCGGATATATAACGCTTCCACTTAATGTCATCTCTCTCCTTGCTCCTCGCTCCTCTTTCCCAATGCCAGTAGCCAGTATACGTCAAATATCAAAATCTACGAAAACGTCCTTTCGAAATTTTGTAGAAAAAATAAAAATTCAGTTATTCTTTATACATCAGTACACCGAATGTCTGTGTAAACTTTATAAAACATTCAATTTTTTCTTTTCAGTAAATCTACTATGAATCCTGTTTTAAGATGGTAACCGTTAATCAAAGTTATAACTAGTGGGGAAACCCATTTTTAGTCATAAGTAAAGTACATTATAGTATACGAGGAACGCGGAAACGATAAAAAAGACTAAAAATCTAATGACTGAGCTAACACCTGGATTGATCTGGGCAACAACCATATATATATATGCGTCAATCATCAATTTTTTATTCCTTCACAAATAGTTCCAGATAATTATCATTAGTAGTGGTTTGTGTAGTAATTAAAAAGAGCTCTGTATAAATATTTGAACTTGACATGGGGCAATGGGGCAGGTAAGTGATGTTAGTTTATATATACTTGTATCGCATATTGCATACAAAAACACAACATATGATGTGCAAGTATAGAACAAAAGTTTCTTGTTTTATTGGTTTTCAATACTTGATAAATCATAAATATAACACAAAAGTTGAAATGCTATAAAAATCAAATTATTTACAAAATTCTTAAATAGTGATATATTATAGTGATTTCATTATGTAATTGAAAATGAATAACAAACAGGCATAATAATGGAGGTAAAATAATAATTTATGAAATATTTTTTTATAGTGATTAAGAAAATTGATCTATTTCAATAAACTCCATTTTAATTGCTCCTTAGCTGTTTGTAAAACCTGAAATTAACCAAAACCAAAAGAATAAAAGTTTGTAGTTTGTAGTTTTGAAAATGCCTAGACAAAAGTCATCGTAGACATAATATTATCATAAAATGTGAGTTTTATTACAATCTCCACAGACTCAACTACATATTGTGAATATTTTAATTAAATTTACCTGAGCGACGGTTTGTTCACCAATAGGAATGTCATCAGTACGAAGGGCAACTCGTTGACAAACGGCGTTAGGGTCTGCTTCAAGAATGATTCTAGAAATAAAGGAAGTACATAATATAATATAAAGCATATTTTATTAAATTACTGGCTCCACATACAATTTACAATGTTGATGTACTATAATATAATATACAACGATAGTAATCAATGAACGCTGCATACTACTGTTAGAAACTCAATTCGAACTACAAATACATGGATTATATAACAAAACGAAAAATATACTTACCCTCCATCGCTAATTTCATCCATTGCTAACATTACCATGTCCAAGTTTTCAAATAGCACTCTTTTTTCAACATTTTTCCTTAAAATTTGACTCACGGAATCATATAGACAATGAAGGACAGCCATCAAAATTAGCTTTAAAAAAAAAAAATAGATGTTTATGATACATTTTTAGCAGCATGTTAAGTATATTATAGATACACAGAGATGTATACACATGCAAAAGTATACAACCTCTATGATATTATCATGTTATTTTTAAATGTGTCTTTGAGTTTTATTTTGTTCAACTCACCTCATTATCATTGCACGAACCCATCACATAAAAGAATAAATCAACATTACTTTTGTACACACATGTTAGTCCATCCAACATTATGACCTCAGAATTAGCACGGTGAGTTTTAGCAAACAGATTTTTTTCAAATGCTTTTTGTTCTTTTACTGTGGGGAAATTGCCAGTATCAAAATATTTTGCTAAAATACGATTTCCATCATTATCCATAATGATCATTCCCTTCAAAACATGAAGCGTAGGTTCCTGAAATTATAAATACATTAAATAAAACATGTTTTACTGATGACAAATGACAATATGCATTTTTGTTTTTCTGTATTTAGTAAAACTATTTTGTAAAAATATATATTTCCCAATTTGTCAAGCCCTTCATACACACATATTTGTACATGTAAATAAGTAAACAATAGAAAAATTACTTATACAATAAAGTAAATTACTTACCAAAAGTGAGCTTTCCATGTTGTTGACTTTATAAACGATTATAATTAAATGTTTCTCCAATTTTAATCCGGATATGAATCCGATATAAATAATTTTTTTTTTTTGACAAATTTTATATGACACGTCACGTGTCGACAGGACAAGGATAACAATATGGATAATATTTTACTTTTTGTGTGGGATTTGATTTTTCGAATTTTTTTTAATGTCAGAATGTTATTAGTGATTTATTTATATGATTAGTGAAAGAGATTTAACTTTGATTTATATTTATACATGGTTTTATTTAAGATGGTCTGTGAAAACAACAATCGGTATAAAAATGGAGAGCTACGACCTTATTTTATTACAATTCAAAAAATGGTTTTATATGAAACCAAAAATGTAAGTTTTGATCAAAATATTTACATAGCTCCATTGTATACTTTAATAACTTGTACTATGTTATTGTTCTGTCAACTATGTATTAAGCTTATAAACATTAAACATCTACATACATTTACTATTTACTATATAGTTAAGTTTATGATTTCTATGTTTTATGTTTAATTCAATCGTCATTTTTATTTGTTTATACAGAGATTTTACCTTGTTGGATGTAATTTGACTGAAACTAAATTCCGAATACTGAAGATTGACAGGACAGAACCAAGAGATTTAGTTTTGGTGGAAGATCAAGCAAGTTATAATGCAAAGGAAATTAAAGAATTATTGTCAACTATTGCTGTGGTAAATCGTCCAAGAAATCCATCTAAATTAGTTCCAACTGTGTCAGCATTTGGTATTCTCGGATTCATTCAATTTTTAGAAGGATACTACATCATCTTAATTACAAAAAGACGAGTTGTAGCTACTATTGGACATCATTCAATATATAAAATTGAAGATACAGCATGTATTTATTTACCAAGTGAAGGAACATCAAAAAATCCTGATGAATTGAGATATTTAAAATTATTTCAAAGTATTGACTTGTCAAGTAATTTTTATTTCACGTAAGTTTCAAACACATGTATAATAGTTAATAGTTTATGATATACAAGTATGTATTTAATTTGTAATCATCTTGTGTGTATTGTGTAAACATTATGGATTTTTTTGTATCATATATTATAGGTACAGCTACGACTTGACTAACAGTTTACAATATAATGTGGCACCATCCAAACATCTTATTCCGGGATATAAATCTCATGATACAGAAATTCAGTAATAATCTATTCCCATCATGTTTTTATACATTTTATGTATACGTATAGCTATTAACAGTAGCAGAAAGTGTACAATTCTTGAAATTACTATAACATAATATATGCAAACAAAATCATAATAAACTAGCTTTTTTGTTGATGATGTTTTTTTTTAAATCACAGTACTAGCTATGGAATGAGTAGCCAAGTAAAAACCAAATTTGTATGGAATAGTTACCTATTAGAACCTATGCAAAAAAATATAAGAGCGGATTGGATTTTACCTGTAACTCATGGATTTGTTGGACAATCAAATGTTTGCATTTATGGGAAACCAATCTATTGTACTTTAGTTGCAAGACGATCCTCAAGATATGCTGGTACTCGTTTTTTGAAACGAGGAGCTAATTTTGAAGGAGATACAGCAAATGAAGTAGAAACAGAACAAATTGTTTTTGATTCAAGTGTATCATCATTTACTCGTGGACAATATACTTCATTTGTTCAAATGCGTGGTTCTATACCTGCACATTGGAGTCAGGATATTTCTAAAATGGTACCTAAACCACTTATTGGTCTTGATTTGGCTGATCCATTTGCTGAAACAGCAGGTAATAAATGAATAGATATGAATAGATAAAAAATATATTGTGTACATACTACATTTCAGTTGCACAATATTAGTAATTAGTACAATATATTATTATATATTATACCTTACTCATGCTGATGTTTGTTTTCTTTTCAATTTTTTTGCTTTTTAGGAAAACATTTTGGAGGACTTTTAGCTAGATTTGGAAGTCCTATTGTAGTTTTAAATTTGGTTAAGAAGCGAGAGAGAAGAAAACATGAGAGTACATTAACAGAAGAATATGTTTCAGCTATAAAAACTCTTAATCAGTTCCTTCCTCCAAAGCATAGAATAACTTATGTTGGATTTGATATGGCCAGAACTAATAAAATGTATGAATTCTTTATTATTTTTATTCTAACATCTTAGTTTCTTTGCAAACAGCAATAAAGATTTGTATGAAATTTTGAAGTTTATGGTTTGTGATTAATTGAAAAACTATCTATGTATATGATATTATATTATGATATGAAACTTATAGGAAGGAAGAAAATGTGATGGCAAAATTGGCTGGTATATCAGAAGAAGTTTTTCGAAAAACAGGATTCTTTCAAAGTTATACACCTTTACATTCATCCACTGTAAGTACTGTTTATAAACTACAGAAAGAAAAGCTGAAAGTTGTATTAGAAATTTTGTAAGTAGTAGTACAATTTTTCATCATCTACGTACTTCTATGTGTGTTTATTTTTGTAATTTTAGGATGGTGAAAAAACATTTGCTAGAAAACAAACAGGATTAGTAAGAGTCAATTGTGTTGACTGTTTAGATAGAACAAATACTGCGCAGTTTGCTCTTGGTAAATGTGCCTTAGCTCATCAAGTAAGTTTTTATCCTTATTCAAATACAAATCATAGTATAACAAGTTTATAACACGTAATTGTAAGAAACAACATGTTTTTGTTCGTATTTTTTTGTGTTTTATCAAATGTAACATGTAGTATTATTGACATTCTCTTTTCCATTTGCTTATGTATAATTACAAAAGCTTAAAGCACTTGGAGTTTTAAGTGATGAAGTTGAATTGGAATTTGATACTGACGGTACGTGTAATTATAGCATTTCTTCTCTTTTTTTTACACACGTCTCATATCTTGAAAGTAATTAGTAAAGGAGTAAAATTGAACCAATTAATTTTCCTTGTATTGTAGTAATCCGAATGCTGGAAGTTTTATTTGAAGATCATGGTGACACTTTAGCCTTACAATATGGGGGTTCACAACTTGTGCACCGAATAAATACATACAGAAAAACAGCTCCGTGGACATCTGAAGGAAATGATATTATGCAAACCCTTTCAAGATATTACTCAAATACATTTTCAGGTTAATAAATTGAAAACTGCTATTCTTATTATATGATTGTATAAGATCTAGTGTACAGTACAACCAGCTTATGATAAGTATGTATGCATGTATAATTTGTGAATGTTGAAAAAATTCATTAAAGCATTCATACTTTATTTTCTTGCATGTTGTGCAGATGCTGAAAAACAAAATGCAATCAATTTATTTTTGGGAGTCTACAAACCATCACAAGAACAATGGCCTTTATGGGCTTTAGAAAATGATGGATTTCTTCATTTGAATCCAAAACATAGATTTGCAAATAAATCAAAGTCGTCATTGAACCCGTGAGAGTTTATTTTTGTTTTACTATTATTTGTTATGATTCAACATATTCCATTTTATGTATGAAATGATGTTTTTGTTTTCTTGCAAACAACAATAAATATAGGTTAACGGAATGGTATTCTGATGATGTCCTTAAAGCTCTTCCTTATTCTGCAGACGAGCATGAAAAAACATGTATAGTTCTACCATTTGAGGATTCGGATGATATTGATTGTTTTGCTGACTTTTATCGTCCCAGATATTTCATTCCACTTCAAGATATATTTGCTTTTAAAATAGGTCATTCAGTCAAAGACTTTATGCCCAATTTTACAACTGATTATAGTCCATTTGTTGTACGTATAAGACCAGGGAAAAGACAAGAGGAAGTAAATATGAAAAAAGCTAATAAAATAATTTCACTAAAAAATCCATCAATTATGGGTATCAGTTCTGCAAGCAGTCAAACTTCTACTAGGTATAATAATATACTACACATTATGTTCTTTATTGTCGTTTGTTTAGAACTCCAATTGGAATACTTTGTTACGATTTGGTTGTTTCCCATATTATATGGCTTGTATTTTTTACCAAGGACGTGGATTAATTTACTTATGTTGTCTACTTATCTATACGTCTAGCTCTGATACAGATTACTCTAGTAGTGAAGAAATGAGTTCCAGTATGACAAGTGCCAATTACGTAAGTCAAATTAGTGGTGGACGTACTCAACACGGAGGAATTGTCTTTTCTAAATTTTTCTCTACTATGAAAGAATCTTATGGAGTTGAAAGTAAGTTTATGCACTATGCAGTACACACAATCCTATAATTCGTATTTTTCAAAACATGAAAATATTAGTACCAGGAATGGTTATGCAATTTCAATATTTTTTTCATATTATTATTATATTTTAGTAAAAGCTCCACGGAAATCGGATATTCTACTTTACAAAAGGTAACAAATTGTTAATATCTTTTAATACTACATTCCAAATTATAATGAGGAAACTTTGATGATTTATTGAATTGCTGAAATCATGTTAATAACTTTTTTATTTTAAAATTTTAACAGATTCGTCAACTTTCAGCAACTTCCTTGTGGTAGTCCAACAAAAAATAATGTGCCTGTTATTCCACTTAGTGGATTTTCTAAAGACAGCTCATATCAAGTTACTCCACCAACTGTGTCAAGGGTGAGAAACCAAATTTTTTGACAAATTAAATATGTATAATAGTACCTATACCCTATACTATTGATTGGATTATACAGTTTTGAATGTTTTTCTCATTCTTACTGATGATAGGAATTTCATGTGATTACCTCGTTTTTTTTTTATATTTAATATTTATAGTTCTCTCGAGATGTATATAGAAACTATGTACGAAGAGGAGAAAAAGGAGCCTCAAATTTATTGGAGAGGGATCTCATGATTTACAAAAGATTTGTTGCCAAATCAGGAAATCCTTTACAAACAGCCAGAGATCGAAAGTAATATCTCGTCTACCAAATTTAAACCATGTTTACTATAATAATTATTATATTTCCAACTTTATATATTATACAATAGTTAATTTTCATATTTAAAACAGTTTTCTAGTCGTTGATACTTGATACTACTTGAATGTTTAATCATTGTTATTATCAGAAACTGATATGTTTTTTCTTTCGTTTACTTAAACATTTAAAAAAATACATACACTATACATACAGACTATGTCATATAATCGAAAGGTGCTATTATATTTTATACAACTAGCCCTTGTGGCTAATTATTTATTACATTCCAAAATATTATATATATAAGTCTTCCAGTGATATTCATAAGTTTTTCCATATCTTGTAATGTATACTGTATAATATAGACGTCTCTAATACTAGTACTAATACCAAAATGCATAGATATATTTTATTATTACTTATGTCGGAAATCGCAAATACAGATGAATAAAATAAATAATTATTGTTAGATACATGTAAAGGAAACGTAATATACCACACAGTTTGTACTTATTTAGCATTGCCTAATATATTTTATATTTTATCTAAATGTATGATGGATTTCTATCAATATCATGTTGTCGTTTACAAAGATACTAGTACTCTTTTGGAGCTTTGTAACTTTAATGCATACAGGGGATATCCACGGAGTAAAACATACACATCATATTTTATGTAGAAACGGGAATGTTTATTAGCAACGAGACCGCGGCAGTCCGAAAAAACCAATACAACAAAACATGATGATGTGCTAACATGTACAATGTACATTGTACATGTTTGCATACTGGAACAGTGAAAGTTTACACAGAAGAGAAAGTTTGGAGAAAGAAAGAAAGAAACATACATATATACACTATACACACTACACACATATATAATATTATAGTACCTACTATGATAATACATTTAAGACGTCCATGTAAAGCATTTTCTTCTATATATACACTTGCTTACGTGTGTGATGAAAAATAAACAATAAAACTTTCAACTTCCACACATGTAATCATTTTCCGCTGCATATAATTTTGCCTATATAATAATATTTTTAATTAGGTTCTGTGATAAAAATATACAAATATTTTAAAAACAATGGTAAGTATCATTATTTTCATCATTCATACCTGAAATGAAAGAAGATAATCCATGTCTTCCAATAAACCAATATAATTATTTATACTTCTTATTAATATGTATAGGCGACTGAATTAAATTTAAACGAAGTTCATATGGACTTAATTTCGAAATTTCTACAACTAACACGATATCAGGAGGTACAACGCGTCAAGTCCATTGATCATTGCTTTACAAACTTGCTCAACTACAAGTACGTGTAATGTATATATATATGTACAATAACTTGTACTTCACAAACATTATATATGTATATCTAATAATATCTACGTTATTTCTTACTCATTTCAAGAGCACATTTAAAAAATATGTTTTAACTATTCAATTACTATTATGATATCTATTTAAAATATGAATGTCCACTTTATCCATATGTAATGCATCTATATAGGATACGAGAAAATGAAACATACAATGGAGACGAAGTTATAAAACTTGTTGAAGATTTACAAGAAATTGTACTTGATGAAGTAAAATCAGAATTGAATGATTCCATTCATACAAACATTCTTCTCGTTCAACAACTACTTAGACAAGCTGAGGATTGGCATTTGACTTTGACAGCTAATATCCCAGAATTGGAAAATCGGTTAGATTTAAAATATGTAGCGTACACATGTATATTTTTATAGAAGAAGAATGTATATAGAATTGAATGGTATTGTTTGGCTGCACGATTCATTTGTATGTGTTTTTTTTCGAAAATTGTATAGAGAAATGTTGAATAAGATAAAGAATTATGACGAGGATCAGAGAAAGAATCCAGAGAAAATGGCAATAACCGTGACTCAATCTAAACATCAAGTGATTCCAATAGAAAACTTTGGAAACTTTGGAGCAGCAACCGCATTAAAACATGAGGTGGTGACACTACTAGCTGAAAATGATATCTTGAAGAAGAAATTAGAAGAATTGGAATCAAAGGTTAATCACGATTCTTTTATTTACTTTATTCCATTTATTTTTGATTTAAAGATTTTTTTTATGCAAAAGTAAATGGTATAATGTTTAACACACAAAGTTCTCTTTCCCCTCCTCTTGTTCCTCTGACCTTTGACATGTATGTGTAGGTCAGTCCAGCTACTGCAGATAGAGCCGAGTCATTGGTATCAACAGAAAAGGTTGCAGAACTTTCAATTGAATTGGAGAAAGCTAAAAACGAGATCACCACGCTTACAGAGGCTCTGATGGCTTCACAAAAGGATTCCGAATTACAAAATGTTCAAGAAGTTGTGGAGAAAATGAGAAAAGAGCTGGAAACGAGTGAGACGACCACAAAGGGTGAGATGGAGAAACTTCGTCATGACTTGGAATCTCGTGAGGATAAACTTCGTCAAGTTCAATCCAACTTACTTTTGGCAGAGAAAGGTCAGTGATTTATCCACAGTGTACTACTACTACAAAGTTGAGAGAGCAATTAATATGAATCGACATAAGATTTGCATAATATTATTTTTCAGAATTAGACAAGAAATTTCAAGCCACTGGAGCCTATGCAAATATGAAGAAAATTCTGATGCAGAAGAATACAACTATAAAAAATCTAAGGAAAAAACTATCTCAACTAGGTGTAAATGACAATGATGCAGCTGGTGCTGAATCAGATGGAGAAAAAGACGAAGAAGTTCCAGTGGCTAATGATTAAAACTTAAAACCGTGGGCAAATACTGAACAGTGACGGAAAAAAATTATATACCTGTGTACCACATCATTTTATGTATAAAATATTATGTAAAAACACTTGTTGTTTATGAAACTCATTTATTAAATATTTATTCGTATTATATTCCAAGACGCACCTGTAATCGATAATGCAATAAACGAAACGCCTTTTCAACCATTATAATTAAATTTTAATAATTATATGCATGTATGTTATGAGAACAATTACACTTGTGTACTTTTACTCACTGAATAAAACGAGCAAAACTGAATAAAAAGTGAATGCATAGCAATAATTCTCATATAACCCCACTCAAGTTTTCAGTTTCTAAAAGGACCGAGTAGAGACACCTGTGTGTGAGATTTTTTTCATATAAATAAAAAGTTAATTCCATTGTGTGTTAATTATTACAATAATAAAACGTGATTTTGTGTGTAAATAGTATTTAAAACCCAATCAATTTTGTAATCGCAGTACTTGTTAATCAGTTTTCAGATAACCTGATCTTGTTATTGTTATTCACATTTTCTAAAAGTAATAAATGGTAGCAGTCGGTAAAAAAGCAGATATGGCTAAAGTTGAAGATAAAAATGCAAATCTTGAATCCAACAATGTAAGTTTTTATAATGTGTAATCATGTCATACATATATAATTTACTCTTTATTTGTTACAAGTTGTAGAACAAATTAAAAAACTAAACTAATTACAGAACTTACTTTAACTTTTTTTTTAAATCCAACAAGTCGGACACTGACTCTGATTCCGGTTCCGACATCCCGGAACTGGAAGACAATACCGCGGCAGGTGCTTCGGAAGGTGTTATTCCGGTAATTAAATTTTGTCTGTTGTTTATAGTTTCCTTGTTCCATAAACTATGTTATAGTGTATTTTGGTGTTGTAGTATATTATAAGTGTATATTATAGTGATGCATTTCCGGGTACAAGGAAGATCATAATTTATACTAATGACTCATTTTTCTGGTTTATTTTTTAGGGCCTTGGAGGAGATGATGCTATTAGTAAAGTTAAACAAAGTCGTGGAGAGAAAAAAGCTAGAAAAATTATGTCTAAACTTGGTCTGAAACAAGTAAGTTGTTTTTTGTTTTGTGGGTTTCTATTATGTATCATGTACGATTGAACTAACCATTGATGAGATGAAAATATAACTTAACGAATAATATATATATGTATATACTCTGTAGAATGATGTCATTAATTAGTTATTCCTTTTTCTGTTTTTTTGTTTTTGTTTGTTAGATTACTGGTGTGAATCGGGTGACTATTAGGAAGTCAAAGAATATTTTATTTGTCATTACTAAACCTGATGTTTACAAGAATCCTGCCTCAGATACTTATATTGTTTTTGGTGAGGCTAAAATTGAAGATTTAAGTCAACAAGCACAATTAGCCGCTGCTGAGAAGTTTAAGGTACATGTTTTTAATATTATACGTACAATAAAGGGTTATATACTTTCATACTTTGGTGCTATTATAGTATTATTATTGTATATATATATCTACTCGATCTCAATTCTATTAGTTTTGTGTGTTATCTTTCTGATCTGATCTGATTTATAAGTTGGTATGTCATTTTTCTTTTACTCTAAAAACAGGCCCCCGAAGTACCTACTGTTGCCGAAACTCAATTGGCTAAGAACTTGACTGCCACAATCCCTGAAGAAGATGATGATGAAGACGTGGATGCAACCGGAGTAGAAGAAAAAGATATTGAACTTGTTATGAGTCAAGCAAATGTTTCACGGACTAAAGCTATTAAAGCTTTACAAAAGACCAAATGCGATATCGTTAATGCGATTATGGACCTTACCATGTAACATTGATTTTCATCAATAATGTTAAGTTTAATATTATAAAAAAAAAACTATAATAAGAATGTGTTATTATGCCTAGATATATATATATATATATTATATATACACATGAATACCTACTACATAATCTAAGTAAATATATCTTGAGACATCTTCTGCTACTAATAATCCATCTTCCTTATCTGTGTATCGAAAACAATAAGTCTTTTTCAGAAGAAAGTATAAGAGCAGGAAAAAAAAAATCATGAAAATAAATATATATAAATATACTAACAGTCTAATTTTATATGCATATTATATATTATACTATAATAGTAATATCATAATAATGATAATACCACCTTTTGAAAAACAGAATGGACTACCTATATATTACTCATTTCGTTTTTTTAAAGAGGATAATAATATAATAATTAATAATAATATACCAGAATTCGTTTCTATTATAAGAAATGATATTGTTATTATCATTATGTATGACAGATATACAAAAGATTATTCTGAACACAGATATAAAATATATTATTATGATGATAAATAATATTATAATATTATGATGAGAGGTAAAAGAATAAGAACACAAATACACACACAAATATTATTTGTTACATATGCTCTAGTAATAATATAGTACATGTAACTGTAAGAATAACTGGATTTGTTTTCTATTCAAGTGTTCAAGTATGTTATGTTATATATATATATGGATTCATCACCTACCTACCTATCTATCTATCTATATGTCTATATAGTAATGATATTATCTGATCTTATTCAAGTATGAAAACAGGAGAGACTTTTGGATTATTTGTCTTTATACATTTACGTTTTGCGTATCTTTTTTTTTGTGTGTTATGAGTTATGATTAAAATAAAAATATTCGATTTCATGAATTGAGACGAAAAATTTTACATGCAGTTGTTTTGTATTTGAAAATTTCTTTACCAAAAAAGTATAACATTATCATGAGGTTGTAATAAAATGATAGAGGTGTAGTGGGCATAAAGTATATAGAGTAGACGAGCATAGTAATTCAAAAGATATTGGTCTATTTGTAACATGATTAGGTATTAAGTAACTATTAACTAGATAGTATGGTCAAATATCATGCTGTGAAAGTTTCTTTAGCACTTGGTTGTTTTTGCTTTTATTAGTACACATTATTATGTATAGTACAACTTCCATACTAGACAATTTGTATGAGGTGTGTATCATAATATTCCAATGGTCAGAATAAATAAAATAATATCATATTTAATTAATTAATACATTGTCTCTCATGGTACAAATTACAAATAAGACTGGAGTAACTGCTATTCAAGATAAGTAATTACATTACAAGTACTCCATTTAAACAAATCAAGTATGTACATAAATAGAGGTTATCTTTTGCAAATCGTACAAAGTCAAAGATCAATTTTCAATAATGACTTAATAATATGTAGACATTATTTCGTAGATGATACTGATTAGGATGTTTTCTCTTTCTTTCATAGTTAAGAAAGAAGTTCATAATAATATACACATTTTAAAATGTGTCTACAATTATACTATAGTCGTACATATATATACATGTACGTGTGTAAAGCTCCATGTGAGGACAATGTTTTGACATCACATTCACCATATAGTTTTCATAAAACGGTATTATACTTAAATGAGGTCTTATATAGTCATAATATTGTTTAACCCCGTGACTATAGTGAACTTACAAGTTGAAATATAATAATAATATCAAGTTTATTTATAAATTAAAACTGAATTGTTATCGTTCAAAAAATACAATGAGATAGGAGTAAACACAATATTATATTATTTACAGTTATTTTATTACTTCCTTACAATGTGTCGTCATCGGTTATATAGTATCCTATAATATAGTTAAAATTTAAAATGAAACATTTTTTATGATTATTATTACTCAATGTGTAATGGTAAAGCTAGTTATAAAAAGGTCTGAGCTGTTTTCTCCAAAGTCGTTTTGCGTTCGTGGCATTTACTACAAATTTTTTCGCTTTTTTTCGCTTTCCTATATGTCGATATTATCAAAGATGAAAACAAGAAAATAATATTAAAATTAGTAATTAATTTGACAATTTAAGAAACATAAAAAATGAAACGTACATATAAATGAAAAATGAATGAATGAAATATGTTCAACTTACGTAGTCTTGGTCTCAATTGTACAGTCACTGCAATATGCTAATTTACATGTATTACAGTACTGCTTTCTTCGCTTAAGAATAGAAAATGTTTTTTCACATTTTGAACATTTTTTATGAGATTTTTTAACTGCGGAGGATGATGATGTCGAGGGTTCATCTTTAGCTTCAAGATCAGCCTTTTCATCCAAATATGCCTTCATGAACGTTGATAGTTGTTCCTTCTCCCTATATATTTTATAGTTTTAATATAACATTAATATCTCAGTATAATATATTATACTGATGTATACAGTATACATAATACATATACACAAAATGTATGTTGAATGATTATATATTATGATGAATTATGAATTTTATACCTTTTCAAGGTTTGAACGAGATCATCAATTTCCCGATGTAGACTAGAAATTGCATTTTGTTTGGATTCCATTTCTTCATTGAGACGTTGGGTAATTTTTTCATTTTCCATTTCTAAACTCTCCATTCTTGATTTTTGTTTCTCCATTTCATATTTCAAAAGTTGTTCTTTATCGATTAGGGATGAATTTTGTTGCTTCAAAATCTCTAATCTTTTGGGTACTTGTTGAATAAGTCGGCTGAATAAATCAGGACTTGAACTAGTACTTGGACTGGAACTTCGGTAATCTTCACCATTACTACTACCACTTTCATTATGATTATTTATGGATTTATCAATTTTTTGACCCTCCTGGTCATTTATAGTATTATTAGCATTAGCATTGGAATTTTCCGACTGAGTGTTGACACTAGTATTAACTGAGGGAGTGTTAGTGGTAATAGTGGTAGGAGTAGTAGTAGTAATAGTGGTAATAGTAGAAAGGACAAGGAGAGGAGATTGATTATCTGTACGGGAAATTGCTAGTTCTGCTAACATTTCTGGACTTTCTATTTCTACATCTACTGAAAGTGAATTGTCTGTAGTAATGACTCGAGTTCTTTGTTCATCGGCATTTATAGCCAGTATGGTTGATTGTATAGGCTCTGGATTTATATTGGATAAATTGGGTAAAATATCTTCCTCATCTTCATCATCACCTGGAAGGACCTCAACACTTCCAGTGACAGTATTAGCACGTGTAATGCTAGTATTAGGGATCGTGTCTTCAAATTGACTGTCAATCTCCGTATCATCCGTAGTGGTCTGTGGATTTTGACTTGCATATGCTACATCTACGGAACTTTCTGTCTCCATTGTGATTTCATCATCTGGATAATCAACATACAAACCGTTTACATTAGAAAGTAGAAATAGACACATTTTTACACAAAATGCACTGCAAAATGTACATGGAGAATTCACCATTTCTCGAGTGTATGACGGTTAATTCGTACAACAAGTTTCCTTATTATTATTTTTATTATTATAAGTAATGCATGTTATAGAATTCGTACAATCGGGTACTATTCCTGCTTCGTCATGAGAATAATGTTGATGGAGGGCTGCCAGCCTTGAAGATAGTTCTGAACTTTGAACAGTAGTTGCCATAAGTCTAGAATATAAGACACGACTTGCATCTTCTAATCGACGAAGCCTGTTTGCTCTATTTGTACGGAAAACATCATCCTCGTCTTCATCTACAAAAAGATAAGCAACATACAAAAAACACAAAAGATGAAATGTCATTTTCTTTCTCCGCAGCATACGCCATGAACCATAAATGAACATTGAACATGTATCATGACAATTGTAATTTGTAGGTAGCATATTACTATCTCTGATTGAAATTGTGTACATTCAAAGTGAGTTTATGTGACTGTTCAACTTCTGGTTTACTGTCTTTAGACTATAAACATGTGAAAATTGAAAAGTACTACTGCAAATAGCTGTTTGTTTTTGTGTTGAATTTTAAGCACATTATACATTGTACAGATATTATTTATTTATTTCTGTTTATTCTATTTGTTCCATTTACCTCCAGCAGTAGTTCCTTCTGTGTTGTTTTCATTTTCTATGGAAGTAACTGCTTCAATTTCTTCCACCAAATCTGAAACGAGTTCAACCAAAGGATCGACTTCCATTTCGACTGCACCATCATCATCATCATCTTCTTCGTCTCCATCATCACAATCTTCAGCATCCACAATAGTTGTGGTTGTGTTTGGTTGAAGTCGTCCAGACTTCTCATTGGGATCATCCTCAATATCCATATCTTCATTTGATGAAGAACACGCTGAAATTCCACTTTCTTGAGAGGCTGGCGATGAAGCTTGTCTTCTACGGGCAAACTCAGCTCTCATTCTTTTACACTCTAACTCTGACTCTAAATTCTTTTCTCTCACTTTCACCCATTGTTGTCTAGATCTTGAAAGCTCAAACTTGAGTCTTTCTAGGATTTTCCGTTTTTCATGAAGCTCATATCTATAAATTACAGCAATATTTATTACTCATATTATACTAAATACATATACTATATTCTATATTACAATTTACAATAGATTTTCAGCACACATTGCCTCCATTGTATAGGTTATATGATATGATGATGTAATATTTTGTAACTGAGAACTGAGATTAATAATTGACTTTGTCTTACTTTAGAACTGCTTCTGAATTATGTAATTTATCATGTTGTATCTTCAGTTTCGCCACTAAATTCCATGTTTTATTTAATTCTGATGTGACTGTGAATAATCTTCGCTCTTGTCTGCCAACCTAAAGTATATGATAAAAAATTATAAATACTACGTTTTGAAATTCAGATCTTATCAGGTTATATCTAACTTGTTGTAAATTATGCGAGTAAATTATCTGTATGTAGTATGTACAACCAAGTTAGAACTTCGTCCATATATCCTTATACTATGCTTTGGAATATTATGATGGCTACTGACAGTACTTTACAGAGTGGTTAAATGATTACCTTTGTCTCTAGTTTTGAGTTGAGATGTTTCAAGGATTCAATTTCACGTTGGAGAAACTTTTTCTCCAGAATCAAATCTTTCAATTTAATAAAAGTCTGACTCACACTTAAAACAAGCTGAGGCCCATGAATTGTGGCAACTTTTTTATAACAACTCTCTTCACCTAAATGAAATCAATATTTAATAGAAATTAAGAGACGAGAATAATTATTGTTTTGCAAGCATTGTTTTTCTTAATTGAGAAAATCTTCAATATAGACGTCCTTTCCCTTGTTACCTGGAATATCTTCAGTACATCTAGTGTCTGTTTCAATATGGTCTATGATTGTAGCATAGTCTAATGATGTTCTTCTGGATAGTGATGGATTTTGACTAGGACTGGGTAGAGGACTTTCACTATTATTTACTTCTTCTTGAGGAGGTTCTAAGGAAACTGGTCCAGTTGGATTGCTTTGGGACTCTCTGTATATGACAACGTGTTATTAATGAAATAAAATAAGCATGATTTTGAATTTCACAATGTTAATCTACATTTCGATTGTACAGTCAATAGTATTAAACATCAGTTATAATAATAATTAATAATAAAATCACCTGACAATATCACCGATTGCACGAATACGGTCAAAATCAATTGGAGTTCCCTCTGTTTCCGTGAAAAGAGTGTTGAGCAAATTCATTTGATGTGAAAAAACACGATTTCTTTCGGAAATGACATGCATTTCCTCCTTTACTTTTTTCACTGATGTTGCATTGTCACTGATAGTCCGGTTGGCGTCATCCAACCTGGTTTGTAAATCAATATTACGAAGTTCACTGTCATTGAGTTCATCAGTTCTCCTTTGATATTCATTATCACTCCTTTCCAATTCTCGGGAAAGTTGATTAAACTTTTCTTCATAGTTGACTTTCATCTCATTTAAACTGCCTTCACTAGCTGCTAATTTATTGGTGAGTTCTTGACAGTTTTGCTCGGCTGACTCCACTCTTTGTGACAGATTTTTTCGAGATTCTTTTTCATTTTCGATGGCATCTTCAAATATTTTGAGTTTATTAATCAAGTCCTTCACTTCAGCTTCCCTCAAATCCAACAAGCCTTTTCTTAGTGACGAGACTTCCTTTAAAGCAGATACCTAAAGAAAAATCATGTTTCAAAGATCGTTTCCTCGGTTACTCAAGGTATTGAAATGACATACGCATTTAATGCCTATATTATGTCATTTCATATTATTACCACAATAGATTAAAATGTTTGAACCTGTTTACTTTTTACGTATGTAATAGACAATAATGACTGTACGGGAAATTCACAGTGATGAACGAAGAATATACACAATTTTACAAAACTGAGGGGAAAAGAAATTCTTACTTGTGCTTCCAATCGAACACATTTTTGAGCCAAACGTTCTTGTTCGTTGAGCAGGGCGTCGTCTTCATTCACAAAATTCTCGTGGTTATTCTCGTCAGTCGACATTTTGTATAAATATTCCACACCACACTTATTATTATATATAATATACTATATTATGTCACAATACAACTAAAACAAAAACACTTTATAGAATTATTTTCCAATCTCTAAAGTCCAAAGTCTTTTTTGATGCTTTAGAAATTTTATTTTCATTTTTTTTCACACTTTAAAAAGCACTGTCTTGTCTAAAAAAATAAACTAAAATAAACAAAATAAAATACAAACGATATTAAAATCACTGTGAAATTCTTGAATCTTGGACAATATTAGTTGAATCAATTATGAAGATAACGGCGCTTTAAAATTGATTGCATATGAAGTTGAGAAAATCCGAAAAGTTAAAAAAAAAACAAAGAACTTTCACCAAATTTGACGAAAATGATGAAAAAAAGTACACCAGAGAAACTAATTACACAACATATGAAAAGCTAGAAAAGCTTTTTTATTATTTAACAAATACAGGAGACTTTAGACTGGACTGAATATTTGTATTTCAGATTACAGAGAAAACGTTGTGGATTGTTGTGGATTTTTTGTGCGACTGTCGACTGTCCTTGCCCTTTGTCGTGTACTTAAAATAAATTTATTCGATTAAATTTCGTTTACTTTTTTTTCTACTTTTTGAGTAGTTTTTTGTAAATGGTAAAAGAACAAATAAAAACTAAAAGCTAAAAGGATAGGGAAGAAAACAAAAAGTATTTAAAAATCTTAACCAAGTTCCAATTTGCCTAAGACTACGTTTAAGTTAGCCTACTAAAAAGAATGGTAGAGAGAGAGAGAGAGCTAAACTATGAACTAGAGAAGAAGATATTAGTTATAGAATACTGAAAATACGACACTACGAAGCAAAAAGTGGAAATACAAAGATGATAATAATGATGATGGTGAGGAAGCATAAGGGGAAAAGTCTTTTGGCAAAACCCTACGTTTCTTTCGTGTACATTGGACATTGTGTATATATATTCCTGCTCATGTTCTCATCCCACGCTAAAAATAAATACAAAATACAGACACGTTTCTTCTCTCATTCGATCTCTCTCCCTTCCCTCACCCTATCTAATGAACACACAAAAAATTCCCTTACCTACCGAGAAACGGAAAGATAGAGAGCGAGACAGACAAGTGACAAAGACAGTTAACGAAATGAAAAGATACAGCGTATATGTTATATGTAGACTGTAGAGATTGTAGATATACCTATAAAACTCTCTGTACTCTGTATTCTGTATTAAGTACAAAATCATCAGGATTTTCCATGAAAAATTTTAGCATGTGATATCTAGCACAGTTATCTATAGAAGGAGAAAAAAGCTACGACTTTTACGCAACAATACCGTGGTGAAAACTCCCCTTTTACCTGTTAAACATTTTAAGATCTCCCTTATGATTATTGTTCGTTAAATTATTAACCATTTTTGGTGAAAGTTTCATAGTTTCATCTTCATTATGGTGAAAGAAAAGACGATTTAAAATGTTGGTACATTTTTTTGGAATGCTTCCAAGTTGGTACAAAACTGGTTTTTAACTTAACAAAAGACAGTAAAAACTTTGGCATTTCTACCCAAGAGCTCTGATTTCACACTTCTGAGCTTAAAGAGAGTTTTTTGGGCATGTAGGAGTAAAATAATTCAAAATCCAAAACTGATGATCATGCAATCAGAAAAGGATGTGTTGTTTGTTGTTTGACTTGAAAAAACATCTGAGGATTGCTGCCGATTCTGGATTACAAATAAGATAAACAATTTAAAATTTCGGGCAAACCAAAAGGTAAAAGTTAAAACGTTTGATGGTTCTATGATTCCATTGAATTAAAATCCGAAATTACGTGGGAATACCCGAGTGACTAATAACGAACGTATACAATACGCAAGTTACATGAGATAAATGTACAATGTAAAACACATGTACGTGGTGTAAATTTTTTTACTAACACCCGATCCCAATCAGGGTCATTTGTGTCTTCTCCAATCTCCAACATGTATTAGGAAGATGTACATAACATATTGTATATTGTTAAAAATATCTGTAGAATACATAATATTATATATCAAATGTTGTTGTGACTCAGCTTTCAACTAGTCATCATGATGTCTGACTACTGACTATCAAAATAACCTTTTGTTTTATCTCTAATTTCATTAGCTTGCGCTGCATTTGATATGTTTACCAATGTCATGCGCCCATGCATTTGTGCCTCGTAGTGTCAAAAAAGATCCCACGTCATACAATTGACATGAGAATGTTCTAATGAGAACAAAACTTAAAATTTTCGTCTTTGCAAGTTTAGGAAAAAAACTATTTTACTTTTACCATTTACGTTGTAGGTTGTAGGAAATTACGACTACTTTGATGAGTGTTTATAGAGTGCAGCATTTTCGTATGTAGTATTTCGTATATCGTATACCTTTTCTCGGTTGTTTCTTTCGCCTTTCATAATCACAAACGTACTGTTTCGTGATTTTTCTCGTGTATTCATTACTTAAAAAACGACGAAACATCTGCGAGCGGGTGAGAGAGAGAGAGAAAAAGGAAGAAAAGATTATTTTAGATCCTTTATGTCCTTTATGTTTAGTTGTGTCTCACTTTCCCATGTGCAAATGATATACACTACTATACTGCTATATACACACATACTCATTGTACCAGTTCATTCCATGTTCAAAAATATATCAAAGTTTAAAACCCATGGCTATAAACTACCAACTGTAAACACATCGCTTTCTAATACATGTATCCTTTGCCATAGTTACATTAATATACTTACCAAAATCAATGTTATACACGTAGACAGAGAGAGCATGAAGTTATATCTGAGATCGTGTTTTTTTGTTTCATTCTCAAAACATGTAGAATGTAGATACCTTGAATATTGAATGCATCTTCTTTCATATTCCTGAGCTCGGTATAGTATTTACTGTAGACTGTAGTTAAAATATTGATATTTCTTTTTTTTTTCATTAGATTCCCGAGACACAAATAGTAAATAAGCGGGCAGGTTACAAAACTTAATGATTGTTCTGGAACTGTGAAGTTCAAGAACTTGACACTTTATACTTTTGGCTTGAAACTTCGGTCTCAAGTCTCAAGTCACGTAGGAATATCTTTCGTACAAAACGTTCAATATTTAAGGAAGTTACATGTACGATATATCCAATTAAATTTTGTATCATACAGATTTTTATATTATATTGCAGATTATAAATAAATAAATACGGTTTAAATGCAGTAAATTTAACACAGTATACAGTAGATTAGATATTGTATTTCTTGATGGATGGATTAAATTTGAATGTATAAAAAAGAGACTTTTACAAAGCTCACTCAGTTCTGCATTCCGTCTTATTCATATAATATACGTTTTGTACATGTGTATAGTTCTAGATTCTAGATTAATAAAAAGTGGAGTTAATTGCTTCTACATTTCATTGAAAAAAGAACAAAGCTTTCTCTGCAGCAGGTTGAGCTAGGCAAGAAAAAAACATTATGTGTATTTATAATTTGAACACCGTCCACAAAACAATGGTAGATAAACAACGTAAATTTGCGACCGTACTCATTATTTTGAAGTTTAAGAAAGGTTAGCGAATAACTTTGAGTCTCAACTCTCAACTTTTCAGTTACACAAGTTGCACGGTACAATTTCCGTGCGATACATATACCGTCTTCAAGACAATTCTCTAAATCCTATTGCGCATCTACTATTTTTGCTGTTCATGCTCCTAGATACTAGATAGTAACACATTTTTATTTTATTCTGGAATTCAATATCAAAGAGACACTTCTGGAGTAATTCTACACACCAATTAACCATGGTTACATCAAAGTAGTTCTATAGTCATTTTCTGAATTTTTTGATACATCTCATGTGCATTCAAAAACCAAAGCCGAGGAAATGAAATGCTGCACTGCAGCAAATTCAACTTAAAAGACGGATGTAGCTACTACAAATAGTTTTTGTTTCCATCTATGTTTATTTTTGTAGGTAAGAATAACAAAGAAGAAGGAAGTACAGAAAAAATGTAAATAGTAAACAGTAAATACTACAGAACGGTATATGCGTATGTCCTATTCTTAGCCACATAGATGTATGCCCTGGATGGTTTTAGCTAAAATTATTTTGACCTCATATTCTTGTTCGCCATATTTAACTTAGTTAATTTTGATGTTTTAAA
>JAQGBH010001874.1:0-28435 GCA_034698265.1 Sminthurinus aureus
CAAAACATAAATACATTTTATCTAAATATCCGAAAATTATTTCTACATAGAACATTAAGAGGGATGGTAAAATTTTTTGTGAGAGAGACGGACTTTTGACTCTTTAGTCTCTCAAAACTCAACACTTTTGTCTCCGAACTAGGTTACCATGTTACGTAAAGTTTTGCATACACGAATATTTATAAACTACAACCAGTTGTTGTGCATTGTGCAGTATAGAGTCTGTTTTGCTGATTTGGTGCTACTTACTCTTGATATTCGTTCAAACCAGAAGTTGGTTTAACAAAAGTATTCACTATTACAAACTAGAAATGTTATTCATCCCTTTCTATTGCTTTTTTAGACTATATGTCACGGAGCAGACTTAGCCATTAGTATTCCACAATCGGATTTTCAAGACCCTAACGGAATGTATCGACTTGACTACACACCACCTGTGGGTTTTCCAAAGCCAAATACAACTTTCCTAGCCTCTGATATTTCCAATACAATTAATTTTTCTAAAGGTCTTCCGGGTACCAAGTATTATTTTCGACTTCACTATACTAATGATACAATTCAGGACTGGTTAACTCTTGCCGCGTCTATCATAACAACTCCAGATCCACCTTCGAATCTTTCAATTAATGTCCGAAATGGAAAGACAGGTATTTATACATATAACTATATTATGTTAAATCTTATTTGATCTAAAACTTAAAGGCAAAGAAAAAAAGAAAGTATATTATACATATGTAATTCTTTAAAAATGTTAGACCATTGAATGTAAGTCTAAAAGATTTTAAATAACCTCTGTGAATTTTGTCATTTTATTATTTCAGTTCAGCTGATGTGGGATCCTCCAGAACAGGGTGGACACACAAAATTCAAAATAAGACTTATACCTTTGAGTGAGCTCGGAACGCAGGGACAACCTCGTAATTTTTTGGAAGAAAAACCTCCCTTTACTCTCCGAGATTTAGTACCTGGAGCTACATATGAAATTCAGCTTTACACCATGTACGAAAACAAGGAATCTGCTGCATATATTGCAGGAAATTTCACAACAAGTAAGTAATTATCTTCAACTGTCAAGATGACATTTTTCATTATTTGGATTCGGATTGAAATGATGTTTTCAATGGGACAATACTTATATGTATGAATTCTTTTACATTAAATATTTCATCTTCATATTATAGAGCCAAATACTCCAGGACGTTTCATAGTTTGGTATCGGAACGAGACGACTCTCTTGGTTCTTTGGCAACCTCCATATCCAGCTGGAATGTTTACTCATTATAAAGTAAGATGATCCAAAATACAAGACATTATGCTTTTTCCGTGTAGTCTAGAAAATCAATTAACCGTAATCTATTTTATGTAAATGAAAATTAGGTGCAAATTGAACCGCAAGACGCAGTTGAAAGTGTATTGTATGTAAGTAAAGAAGGTGAACCACCTGGACCAGCTCAAGCCGCTTTTAATAATTTAATTCCTGGGAGAGCCTACAATATTTCTGTAGAGACCGTTTCTGAAGACCAGATATCTGCTCCAACTACTGCTCAATATCGAACTGTGCCTCTAAGACCGGGTAATATCACATTTGATCAGGATTCTTTGACGCCGTTCAAATTTAAAGTCTCTTGGTTACCACCTTCGAGCAACAGGTGAATATTTCATATACTTTTTATAGCATTTTGTCAACTAAAAGCAAATAGCATTTTTAAAACATGGAAACATACAGTATTTCACTTTCTATTTTTAGAGAATTCACAAACATTCCATTGATAGTCTTCAATTAAGCTAATCCTATTGTGTATTTTTTTTGTATATTTCAGTGAATTTGATCGTTATCAAATACAAAATCAAGGAGAAGGTTTGAATAAAAAGTGGACACCATTGACGATTCAAAGAGATGCACCCCCGTTTGCCGTCTTTGATAAGAATTTAGAACCTGGACGTACATATACGGTGGTGGTAAAGACTCTTTCAGGGAAGGTGGCATCTTGGCCTTCGACTGCAAATGTGACAACAAGACCTCTTCCTGTTCAAAATGTCCAAAATACAACTGACTATGAAACTGGAGATATTCTCATCATGTGGGAACCTCATCCAACATCTTTACAGGATCACTATAAAGTAAGTTATAATTGAAATGAAAATAGACAATGGAAAGTAGTAGAATGAGATTTAGAAGCGCTAGCCGATTGGATAACTTTGCATACTAATGAAAGATTATATCAATAATAAATAAATAATTATTTATTTTTAGATCACAAGTCAAGAAGTTGAAGCATTTGGTGGGGATGTGAATTCAATTATTGTGGATGAACCTCAATTTCTCATGTCTTCTTTGTCACCCGGTCGGAATTATTCTATTAGTATTCAAGCGGTTTCAAATGGAGTGGAATCTGATGAAATTACAGTCTACCAAGCAACAAGTAAATTTTTTAATCAACATTTGTAGTTTTTTTTATGTTTTATCGTCCAGTTTTTTTATTGATTTACTAAAATACTAATGATTCTTGTGTCACTCTATTCTAGGACCTTCATCACCAATTGTCCAGGATCTTCATGCAATTAACCGTGGATTGAATATTTCTTGGAAATCTGATGTAACTTCTAGACAAGATATGTATTTGATAGAATACACACGAAATGACACTGGAGAAAATTTTAATGAGACAACTGTTGATGGACAATTAGTCATCCGAGATTTGTTTCCTGGTGCACTGTACAATATACAACTGTATGCTGTCTCTCATGGTCTTCTATCCGAAAAGCATACATATTCGCAGGCAGTCTGTAAGTCATTTCTTGTATTCTTGTTCTTGTGGTACATGAAAAATATGGAAATCAATTTAATTACAAAAATCATGATGTAATAATTATAGTAATTAACATTTCTTGTTTACTGAACGATTTTATGCATGTACTTGTTTGGATTTTTTTAGTTCCTAATTCTCCTCGGAATCTGACAGCATTAAAAGTATCAAATTCTACCATTTACATCCGCTGGTTTCCTCCAGTAAATTCCTTATATTCAGGATATATTCTTCGCTATCGTACAGATGAAAATGGAACTTGGAATGAATTTGAACTGCCGGAAACGACAACAGAGAAAGAAATTACAGATTTATCTCCTGGAGAACGATATATTATACGAGTTAATACAGTCAGTTATCGAATGGAAGGTTTGAATTATCAGCAAATCACTCAGACAGTTCGACCGAGTGGCCTGTCAGATGTTCGTCCGGATGTGGATGCTTCAAACATTACTTTACTTTGGGCAAAACCACCTGGTCGGATTGAGGCGTATTTTATTGAATGGACGGCAATTGATCCTATCCCAGTAAATGATCTTACTGGTGAAGATGGATCTTCAGATGGTAATGGAAGAGCTCAGAATGAACTGCTTTTGAGAGGCGATAAAGTTGTGGAGCAAGAAGTGTGGGAAGAAGGTTAGAAATAACTAATTTTTTAATGCTAAGAACTATTTCTCATAAATGACTTTAAAATATTATTATGTTAAATATTTACAATAATTAACAACCAAAACAATTACATGAGAAACAAAATATTTAAATATTAAATGCTCTTTTTATATTGAAAAAAAAAATGAACAGAAATCCGAATTCCAATTGCACCTTTGATGTCGGGTGTTGCATATGCCTTCAAAATTGACACAACTTCCCATGGAATGAATGGAGAAAGCTACAATATTACTATCCGAACTTGTAAGTCTGAAGTCATATTTAAATTTTAAATGCATGGTGAAAACAAAAAAAAGCAACATGCCTGTTTTGTAGAATTTTGTACTGATGAGTCAATAAAATATATTTTGTTTGTTCATTTATGTTAACAGTGCCTCTCATCACCTCAGAAGTTTTGATTGTGAATAACAACAATAACAACACAAGATCTGAAGTTACTCTTCGTTTTACGGCAACTCCTTCCACCATTTCTCGTTTTGATAGATATCGTTTTGAACTATCCGATCCTTCAATTCCTGGAAAGGAAATCATGTCCGACAATCCGGATAGAAAAGTCACATTTAGTGGACTCGTTCCTGGTCGTTTGTACAATTTTACAGTTTGGACTGTATCCAAAGATGTGAGGTCTCGTCCTCTTCATCGACAAGATCGTTTATGTACGAATAAGCAAAAATAAAAGGATATAATTTCTATTTTATTTTATTTCAAATTTCAAGTTGTTTGAAACATTGATATAACTATATACGTAAATACAAAATACATTCCTAAAACCTAATAATGCATATTTTCTGTTTTCTCCTTTTGTAAATAGATCCTGAAGCCATCACCTACATCAATGCAACTTATATTAGTGATCGTCAAATTACTCTTGAATGGGATAAACCACAGGGAGACTTTGATGAATTCCAAGTTCAATATCTCAATGCGGATGATCGATTTGTGGAGAATAAAACTCTTCATCCCTCCATCTCTATTACTGGTCTTCGACCCTTCCGAAATTATACATTTTCAGTTGTCGTCCGTTCTGGAAATGACTTGACTATCCTTCGTCGCTCTGATACTCATTCGGCAGTTTTCCGAACAATAGAGTCTGTGCCTGCTATCGTCAGCTATTTTAAACCTATTGACATTCAACCCAAAAATATTACATTTGAATGGGTTCTTCCGGAAAGTGGACATAATGGAATTTTATCTGCCTTTTTAATTACATACGGAATCAAGGTATGGACAGTGTTTATTTATTTATTTATTTTTATAAATCATAAATCATGCGTTTCTTATCTTGGCTTTTGAATTATTATTTATTAAATTTCTTTTGTCATGATTTTTTAAGGATCAAACAATGAATGGGACGAAACGATTCTCACCTAGAGAAACAAGTGGGACGATAACAGGATTGAATCCTGGAGTAACATACACATTTGGTATTGCTGCCTCCACTAAAAAAGGCACGGGACAGAGAGCATTCTATCATCAAAAAATGCCAATTTGGGCTCCACCTGTTCCTGGTAATCTTACTTTTCTTGTCACTTTCAAATTCTTTAATGATAATAATTTAAAACATTGCAAAGTAAAGCTTGTACAATAAAAACATTTATTTTGTTCATTTTTTTCAAAGCTCATGGTGTTTTCCCCAATGAAGTATCAAAGACTTCAACAACCATCAAAATTCGTTTCCGAAAAAATTATTTTTCAAATAAAAATGGAGAAGTAGTCAAATATTCAGTTATAGTAGCAGAAGCTGCTGATAAAGATTCAAGTGGTTTAGAACTTCCATCATGGGCTGATGTTCAATCTTATAATCGCTGGCCACCATATCAAGTACGTTTCAATTAAATATTTTATTCACACTCTCTATACTATGGACAATGGACATGAATCATAAATGTAAAATAATGTTGAATATTTTATCATGATGGTTTAATTTTTTAAATTGAATCTTTTCCACTTTTTTTTCTGAAAAAAAAAAAATAGGTTACAGAACCATTACCCTATTTTTCGGATGGTGAAGTGAAAGATTTGGAAGTTGGAAGTGACAGAAGTTGTACAACAAAGGAGGCAAAGAAAGGAATTTATTGTAATGGACCATTAAGATCCGGAACATCATATCGATTCAAAATCCGTGCATTTACAGATTTAGACAAGTACACGGATACAGAGTACTCTGCCCCCATCACAACTGAGCAAGATAATACAATTATAATTGTAAGTGCAGCTTTCGCTACAATATCTATCGTTGCTCTCGTGGTCTGTATCATTTTTGCAAGAAGAAGATGCAACAATGGAAAATGTAGTAAAGAACCAAAACCAGATATGGATGTTTCTTCCATACCAGAATCAATTATGGACACATCGTAAGGAAACTTTTTGTTATTATTGTTTGTATAATATTATGTACAAAAATAACTCAACTTATTTCTTTATTGAAAAATATGTAATAGAATTTAAAATCTACATATTCTCAGAATCTATAATTCAAAATTCAAAATAAATAAATGAATTATTATATTTGAATATCATTTTAGTCGTCCAGTAAAGCTAAAGGATTTTGCAGAACATTATCGACACATGTCAGCCGACTCGGATTTTAGATTTTCAGAGGAATTTGAGGAATTGAAGAGAGTTGGAAGAGAACAATTATTTACAGCTGCAGATCTCCCAGTGAATAGACCAAAGAATCGTTTTACAAATATTCTGCCGTATGATCATTCTCGTTTTAAACTTCAACCCCTGGACGATGATGAGGGTTCCGACTATATCAATGCCAATTATGTCACGGTAAGTATACAATTTTTTGAAATGTATTCTGAAGTTTGAATTTTGAATAGTAGCAACGTTATTTTGATCATATTATGTAACTGAAAATTATAGATTCTAGATACATGCATTTTTTTCTAAAATAAGTAAATTATAAATGAATTTCATAGGGTAATAATTCTCCGCGGGAGTACATCACGACTCAGGGACCATTACCATCAACAAGAGGTGAGAAATAATAATATGATATTATTATACATAAACTACTATTCCCTATTACATAACATTGTGGTATGTAAATGTGAATATTAAAGAATAAAGAGAGAAGAGAAATCAAGGAATTAAAATTATTTTCTCATCTTTTTAAATATTTCAGATGACTTTTGGAGGATGTGTTGGGAATCCAATTCTCGTGCAATTGTCATGTTGACTCGATGTGTAGAGAAAGGACGAGAGAAATGTGATCGTTACTGGCCATGTGATACATTGCCAAAGTATTATGGTGATATTCAAGTTCAAATACTTAATGAGAGCCGATACCCAGATTGGAATATCTCAGAATTCCGTGTTGTGAAAGGAGATCAATGCCGCTTAATAAAACATTTCCATTTTACTACTTGGCCGGATTTCGGTGTTCCAGGTAATAATAATACAACGATCTCAGATGTTATACTTGTATACATATGTAAAAGTTAAAAAAAGGAATTGTCTGTAGAGTATAGGCGTACATCAATATAAAATAAAACATATATACCTTTTCTTGATTTTAGATCCTCCACAAACATTGGTGAGATTTGTAAGAGCTTATAGAGAAAGAGTTCCCAGTGAACAAGACAGGGTTCGCCCAATTATCGTCCATTGTTCAGCAGGAGTCGGCAGATCTGGAACATTCTGTGCACTGGACAGGTAATTATTTTATCTACTGATATAATATTATCAATCTGATGTTTTGATTATGTAGAATATGTTTATTAATTTGTGAATAATATGATTGATTTCAGGATACTACAACATATCAAAAGATACGACCACGTGGATATATTTGGAATCGTCTATAATATGAGGAAGGAGAGAGTTTGGATGGTAAGTTTTTATACTATTATATGGAATTAGAAAATTAACTAGAATATAGAATCAATAAGAATCTCCAAACACTTTTAGAATATATAGAATAAAGTAACATTTCATGATAACTAATCACTGTTGTATTCATTTTATTTATAGGTCCAGACTGAGGCACAATACATTTGTGTACATCAGTGTTTGCTTGTGGTATTGGAAGGAAAGGAGGTATGCTATTTCTTTATATGTACACAAGCACTAATTACTTACTTTTTGTATATTAGTTTTAGATGATGAATGATGAATGAGCTCATAAAAATTTTGGTTTGACTTGATGTTTTTAGAATGAGATTATGTCACCGAGGGAGTTGAGCCACTCCAATGATGGGTTCGAAGGTACTTGACCAAGCAAACAAGCATTTTTATGCATAGACTTTTTGTTAGAATTTTTCCTTGATTCAAACTCCTATATTTACACATAATTATAAATTATATAATGAATGAAAACTTCATATACTTATACCTTATGCATATATAATTGAATTTTATAACAGATGATGAGGGGATAGCAGAATCCGGAATGTAAATGGAAGAATGCTTGAATCATCGAATGCCAAAAATGAAAACTAACAATCGATAGAAAATGTGAATGCGCAAATAATGTCCGGATAGAACGGATACCTTTGTACTGATAGTTGTGATTATTTGTTTTTAGTACTTATGTGAGTATTTTTAGTACTTAAATAATTTGTATGGATTTCAGACTATAAGTAAGGCCTATGCAATCACTATAAGTAAAAATAGATAGGAGTGAAAAACGCTAGTAGTCAGGTGTATATAATAATATTATATTATTATATTATAAGAATTACATTGAGTTATGTTTTTGGTCTCAATCGCAGTTTGTACGAACTATAGTTGAGGAGGACGACACAAAAGTACTTTTTACTTTTTATGATTGCTTACGAAAGAATCACAGATTTTTTCATTTTGTATTTTTCAGTATTTTTACTACACAGACCGACGTGCTGCTTTTATTACACATAAAACATTCCACATGATGAGAGTATCTTTTTTTTTTTAATTTCGGTTAAGACAATCCAATCGTAATACGTAATACTAAAACTATTATGTGTATTACATTAACTATTTTATAAGTATACATGCACAAACATATTTGCATACATATGTAAATATAAATAAGTAACATATATGCTCATTTGTCTCGCTCAAATGATCGGCATCTATTCGTTTCTATTCGTTTTTTCTACTTTCGTAAGTCTACAGTTTACACGCATTTTGTACTTTTAGAGATGAAGATTATATAATAATCTACAAACAAAAATATCAACAATGGTGGACTACTACTAGTTACATATATATGCTACATAAAATAAATGATAAATTATAAAACATTCTCTTGCTATGCAATAATATATACTCAAAAGGACTACTATACTACTGTTTTACTTCATAAATCCTACAAAATGTCTTCTTTTTTAAATATACACAATCACATATATATGCAAGGACCAAAAAGAGGAGGGCTATACATTTTTTACAAGACAAAGAAGGGCCATGGCATTTAAACCATTTAAGATTTACTAATAGGAAAAAAATTACTACTATTACGATGACTAATTAAGATTTAACAAGTGTCTATAGCTATATATATATCAAATCCTGATATATGTTTGAAGGTATACTTTTAATCATTTATTATGTTATTTATGTTATATATATGTTGTTTTGATTACGCCTACAAGTGTCACCTCATTGTTACAATTGCATCACATTTTTTGTACTATTTTTTTTGTTTTACTATGATACATTATTATATATTATATATTATTATGGTATGCTATTATGTATTATGTAGTACAGTAGATGAGTAGATTTTATTATATTATATTATAATATATTATATGTAGGTACATTTACCCAAAGTTACTGATGAATCATTCAAGCCAAAAATTGTGTAATACATATATAATATATCTATTTTATAAGATTTAAATGTTAAATTTTTATATTACTTATGTACTTGAGATACTTAATTGTAGGATAGAGATAAAATATACTATCTATAAATGTTGTGTGTGTAAGTACAATGAGAGCTTTTTTTTATTGTACTATATTTTTTATAATCTATTTTATATTCTGTATTATCAATTACCACAACAGAGGTACATAAAATATTACATTATATTCATAGAATAATTGACATGATGTTTTAAATTGTTTTTAAGAACCTGACGAGACACATATCATCTTCATTCTTCGTAAAATGACTGAGAAACATAGGGGAAAAAACCATTGTGTAGCAGTTGAATATTTTCTGAATTTTGATACAAAAATATTAAAATGGTTTACATCTCTTTTGTTTTATTTCGGAAACTGGAAACCGTCCTATAATAATATTGTAATTTTGTTATTGCATGACAATAAGCAACTAAAATATAGAAAATGTTTTATATTATGAAACCTGTCGACACTCTGAATACAAAATGGTGTCATGTATTATATATTGTCCAGGAACTTGCCTTGTGTACTTATATAGCGTGCCTTGTATTCAAGTATAAAAAACTCAAAATACACACAATAATAATAATATTAAATATATACACACAATGTACCGTAAAGTATTTCGTCCATAAACTGCAGCTTCAATGTTTTTATACACATAAAGCAGGCGTAACTTTTTACAAAAAAAATGTAAAATGATACATTATATATTTCAATGAAATTTGGAATGGATTGGAGTTTTGAGCTACCTATAAAAATAGACATTTAAAATATAGAAAAAACATTATATGATTAGATATGAGATAGTAATAACTGAAAGTTTTTTAATGACATGTATGTATTTTTTATACTCTGAATAAGAAACAAGTATTATTAAATAATTATTATGTAATTTGTATACTGTGTAAACGTTTTGCAATCTTTTGAATTTTGACTGTGAATGGAACAATCAGTATATTGTTGCTTCCGATAAATGAATAAAATGCATATCCATATATTATGACGGTATAATAATAAAATAGTATAGGACATACAGAATCCATGTGTTACACATTATATGCATATATATTTAAACGTTTCCAGATTTCAGAATATACAAAATTTTGCAATAAAAAAATGATTAAAAAAAATAAAACTTACATTTTGCAATATATTCAAGGTGTTTTGTGATGCTCTGATGTTTAAATTATTTGATCCCAGATGATGAATGTTCATTTTACTAATTTACAGTACAGGACTAGATATGTACAGTGCATTTTTTCAGCTTTTGTTTAAAAAATCAAAATCATCTTTATTAACATAAACATAATAAATTGCAAATCTATACATAACAAGTTGTAAACAAGTTATACACTTTTACCGCATACTTTTTGTTAAATTAATAATTTATATATATACGCTCGAGATATTATATTGTTGCAAATGAAAGGCAAACATATTATGAATAAAAAGGATAAGCGTAGACAGCTTATAATTATACATTGTTGCAAAAAAATTTCAATTTTCATTGCAGTGTAAACAATATCGAATATCGGTATAATATAATATACAACGAAAAAGAGGATGAAAAAGACAACCCGATTTTATATTAAGTTTAAAATAAAAACGCATCAATTTTTTTCAGTTACAGCTTTTCAACAAAGATACGCAACAACGATATTATACGACGATCATCTCTCTTTTATACTTTTGCTAAAATATTATACTATATAATATATATCGGTAAAATATCTATCTATGCATTTTATCATCCTCAAAATAGTTATAAAATATATTATCTTATATTAAAAAATATACATGTAATATATATCGCTCATAATAGCCTACATATAAACTTTTCTAAACGTTTTCTAAAACACGATTATTTCCACCAGCAAAAAATATCATCAGTACCAATAAAATATTCATTTTCTAATTACAGTCTTCATTCATTCATCCATCCATCATCATCGTCTTCCTCACTGGCACCAACTGAATTAATTCCCGTTAAATTTTTACCAATATTTCGTTTATTTTCCTGACCTGTCTTTGAGAGTGCCATCAATGGTTGAAGCGCCGTACGAAGATTCATGTATAATTTTGGGAAAATTATTTCCTGTTGAGCTAAAATAGGGTAAAGACACAACAAATGGTCTTTGTATTAATTTTTTACTCCAAAAAAACAATAGGAAAAAAGTAGTGTGTAAATGAAAAGTATGAGCAGAATAATATTCTATAGCTTATACCTATTTTAGCTTTTAGGCTATTCTATTATTTATGAAATCAAACTTTAACGAATTCTCATAGATAAAAATATTTTAGAAAGGTTTGTATTTAAGTAAAAAATATATTAATAAAAAAAACAACCTAAAAGTTGTTTAATTCTATGCCGTTCTGTAGGAGCATCAAAACAAGCTGGACAATTTTCTGCAATGACTGGGAGATTTTTGGATTCTGCAAAGTCTCGTAAAGACTTTTCACGTACATTTGCAAATGGTCGAATCACTCTTAAATCACCCTCCCTAAAAAGGAAACAAAAATAATAATAATGATTAGACTTATTAGATTTTTCTGTCAAAACTTTATTGTTGCGCTCGTAATAACTGGTAATTTTTATCTATGGATTTTGAGCTTGAACTTACTTGACTGTATAGGAAGCTTTCATTGTTCGTAAGATACCATTATGAAATACAGACATGAAAAAGGATTCTCCTAAATCATCCAAATGTTGTCCAAGAGCAATTACATTATAGTCATTCCTTCTAGCACAAGCATAAATTCTGCCGCGTTTCATCCGACTACAGAAAGAACAAATGGAGACGACACCATCTTGCCCCTTTTCCAGAGCTGTTTCCATAATAGCCTGTTCTTCATAAAAATAAGGAACTCCGAGGGCATTTAAATAAGGTATTAATGGTCTGGGGTTATATGACGAACTCGCTGGGTCAACTGTGACAGCTCCAAAAGTAAATGAGATTCCTTTCTTTGTTTTCAAATGATATTGAGCTTGTTTCATTGTATGAAGCAATGACAATGAATCTTTCCCACCTAAAATGACAAAAAAAAAGTAAAGGAGAATTTCAGTACAGAGGAAAACCAACACAACCATTCCGGTTTAAATAACACTGTAATAATACAATAACTTGAAAAACAAGTAGATGGGTAAAATATAAAATTTCTTACCGGATAAACAAACGAGTACTCTGTCTCCATCTTGAATCATTTGAAAGTCCATGATTGCTCTTAATGTGGGTTTCAATATATTTTTTGGTGGGTGATGAAATTTTGCTCCTTTTGAAACTTTGTTGGTTGTGACTTGTTCTTTTTCATCAGTGGTTTCGCTTGTACAAGAACTTTTACTATCAATATCTATACTGTTCAGTCTCGGTAAAGTCTTATTAGAAGATTTCTTTTCACACGTAATAATATCAGTTTTCTTATCATCAACATCTGGATCAGTATTTTTAAGTTTTTCAGTTTCTTCAGTTTTGGATAATGTTTTTTCATTTAACTTTTCTTCAGTAGCTGAATTCAGTTGCTTTTTTTCTACACTATCTATATGTTGGCATTCATTATTTTCTTGCTTTTGTTCTTCTTGTTTTAGTGAAACGGATGGAGGAACTTCATTTTGATCAGTTGTAAAGGTTTTAGTAATCTCTTCATGTTCCTTTGAGCTCTTTGAACTGTCATCCTTTTCTCCAGGATTATCAATAGAATTAGCTCTAGAGGATGCTTTACTTGTAGAGTTACTGGTTCTTTGCGATAGACTGAATTCATCAATAGACATGGATTTGGATGAAGAGTTGTCTTCAAATGACAAATTTTTTCTAAAAACTTGCCCGGACAGCGTACGAGCTCGTGATCTCAGTCCAAGAATCAACTTATCTTTTGCACTATAACTACTAGATCTCTCTCTCATGTTCTCTTCAATTCCTTGTTCTACTTGAGAAATGACACCACGAATTTCAGATTTTAATTCATTTGCAAGTTCATGGGTCACTCTTTGAACAGCTTCTTTGATTTCCGCTGCTTGTTGTTGTTCAAATTGAGCTGTAGTTTGAAGCTCTTGCATTTGTTGTTGTTGTGGAGGGGGTGTCATTGGACACATTGGAATTGGACTATTATTTTGTGGAGCCATTACATTTACATTGTATGGTATTTGAGGAGAAAGTGGACTTGCATAATATGAACCATTATTTGTATTATTTTCTAATGATGAGGAATATGGAGCGGGTGAAAGTACATGCAATTGTTGTTGTTGTTGTTGTTGTTGATATTGCATTGGTTGTTGTATCATTTGACTTTGATTCATTACCATTTGATTTGTTTGTTGAGGTTGAGACCAATTTCCAGTATTGTAATCAACTGTATTTTCAAATGTACTAGTATTATTAGTAGTAGGAGTTGAAACATTATACATTTGATTTACCGGACTACCAGAATACATAATATTATTTTGTGAACCATTATTATACGCTACATTCGTATTTGAAGGCAATCCTTGTTGTTGGATTGATATTGACATTGGCTGTTGTTGTTGCTGCTGCTGTTGTTGTTGTTGGAATTGATTGGTTTGATAGTTGACTTGATTTTGATTCTGTCCGCATTCATTTGAATAAGACATTTGCTCATAATACACTGGATTATTTGTAACATCGGAATTTACTGTTCCTTGAGATTGTTGTTGACAAGTTCCACTGGTATTATTATTATAGTACACAGGATTTGTATTATTATTATAAGCAGTATTATTACAAAGAGGAACGGAAGTGTTATTAATATCGCATGGAGTTTGAGTCATATTTTGATAGACATTTTGAACTTGATAATCTCCAGAACCATTATTATTATTATTCGTCACTATAGGAGATGGAAAGAACTGCTGTTGTTGTTGTGGGTATTGTTGGTCACAAAAGTTATTGGTACTAGTATTATAAATAGTTGGGGTGGTTGGTGTTTGTGCCGTAAAATTTTGATTATTATTACAATTATTATTATTATTATTATTAGAGCAAAAATTGGAAGCTTCATTTGCTTGATTTGTATTATTTACAACTGAAGTTCCAACTTGATTATATTGGCAAATTTCATCTGAATAAGTTTGTACATTCAAAGACATGCCATTTGAATAATTGAACTGTTGGGTGGATGTTGATGATATTTCTTCAACAGTCCTAGATGTAGAAGCAGATGAAGATGTATCATGTACAATAGAATTAGTATAATTGGAAGGATTATCTTGTGACTCAGTTTGACTGAAGACCATTGAATTGAAATCTGGCTGTTGGCTTGTTGATATAGAACTTTGCGCTTGTTCTGGAAGATTCGGAATATTACTCAACATATCACTAATGGGAGAGGATAAGTTAATGGTATTCATGGGGATAAAAGCATCATCCGTTGTATTATCACTAGAAATTGAAACGTTACGATTATCACAATTAATTCGCCGTCGATTAGCTTTCAATGGAGAATTCTCTCCTATATTATGCACGGATCTTGGATCCAGTACTGGTTCTTCTTCGGTAGTTGTACTAATTAGTCGAGACATGGAAGAATGAGCATTGGAAGCACACGCTGTCGGAGTTACTGTTGTAGCACCAGTTGAGGAAGCACTGGTTTCAGAATTACAATTAGTAGGATTACTATCTAATGAAAAACAAATTGACGGTCCCAAAACGATACCGCCAGTACTAGCTAAAAATTCATTATCACTTTCATTCTCATTACTTGATGGATTCAACTCACTCCCCGTACTATTATTCTCACTAGTATTATCTGGGTCAACAATCTTATTTGCAGACACTTTAATATTTTGTTCAAGGCTCCAACAGGATTTTAACAGTTGTTGTGGAACACTCAGTAGATTAAGTGGAGAAGAAATCATTTCCTTTCTAATCTCTTCTTCATCATTCACATTCTTTTCTCCATTGTATTCCCTCACAAGGAAAGGTTTTGGACTTTGAACAACCGTTGTAGATCCATTCATTAAACTTTGAGCTTCTGAGGGTAGTAAAAACCATCTGAGTTTTTTACTTTCAAATATAAGAGTTTGATCCGGCAATGAACGTCTCTTACTCATCTAAATAATTTACAAGTATTTGTATTTGTTGGAGAAATGAGGAAAGAACAAAAAAACAAACACATAAGAATGGGTATACTAATACATATGAAATTTTCTAATATTATTAATATTCATTATTCATATGAATATTCATGCCCAAAGAATAATGAGGATACTTACATTATGCGCATTCTTCAAAATATTTTTTGCTTGCTCCAAACTTTCTCTAAAGTTTACACAATCTTCACTATTATTCCGCACCCGTTCTTCACTATTTCTCCCTCTTTCACAACGAATACCTTCTGAATCAAACTGCCCCCAACTTAACCATTTCCGATGGTGGAACATCTGTACAAAAACAAAAAACAATCATGTAATTCATCTACATTATAATAATTTCCTTTTTTCTCACTCCTCAGATCTGATTCCTCGTCTGACTTTGAGAAATAAAAACAAATCACCACATGTCAACATTATTCATTCGCTCATTTATTTGCTCCGAACCGAGAAAAGACAAACCACTCAAGGGCATTGTATCGAAGTATTTAGTTGTACGTTCATTTGAAGTTACAAGTTGGAAATAGGAAAGCTTGTAGGTGTAGAAAAACTATAAAAAGTGAACCAGATTTAACCGGTTTCTTTCTATCCAAAGACCAAGAATCAAAAGAAATGTAGTCTGTAAATCTCAATCTTTTACTTTTAAGACTAATGCTTAGTGTAGAATTATTTATTTGAAGTGAGGAAAGATACAGACAGGTCTACGGTCTACGGTCTATGCATAGAAATAGTTACAATAATACAACTAACAACTAAACAAACTGGAAAAGTACCAGACGGTTGACATTGAATTCGACATGTGAAATGTGAGACTTGCGGCTAAAAGTTTCAGACAGTTTCACGTGTATTTTGTATTTTATTACAATTAGCCTATAGAGAAATCCTTGTTTTTCTTTTTCCTTATGCTTTATTTCAGTCTCTTACATTTGTTTGATGGTGATGAAATTCTCCCGTGTCGATGTTGAGTTGGTAAAGAGGTAGTAATTTCCACCCTTCTTTTGCAACTAGCTGGACTGCTTCAATTACAAACTCTGCCTCAGCCATTGACGCATAAAATGGAAAGGTGATACGAGCAAACCCAGGGCGATAAGATTCATAAGGTGATCCCTCCAAATAACGTCTCAAGTGTGTCCGATCCAATCGACTATAAATTACAAACAACAACAAACAACAACAAAGAGTCATGAATAAATGCTAAAATCTTGACTTCATTCTTCCTCTGCTGCCTATAAGAACTTTCGCACTGTAAAAAAATATATGTAATAGGAGCTTTTCTTTCGTTTAGTTTTTCATACGTGTTTTATGTGCTTTTATTATGCACCGTTACACTTGCAATTTGCAACTTGCCACTACTACTATTGCTATCACCCACAGGCTTTTTATGCTTTTATACAAAACACAAAACTAGCTACATTTTTTTAAATGTATTATACACTAAAGATTATGCAGTACAAACATAGTAAAAATAAAAATGACGTAAAGCTTTCAAAACTCTAAACTCATAAAATAAATCAACTACGACATGATAAATATAAGTTACGTAGACTTTATCCATATTCATCTGTATTCTATATTCTACAAAGTCTCGTCTGTTTCTTTCTTTCTTTCTTTCTTCGTTCCCTCAAGAAACTAAATTACATGATAAAACTTTTAAAATGATGAAGGGCCATCATTTGATCATTTGCATATGAAAAACGAGTTGGATCATAAAAAAGAAAAAAGGATGACAATAGACTGGAATTATACTAAATGTGAAAACTCACCTGTCTTCGAGCAATAGTGCTTCATACTCATGAGCGAGGTCAACATTGATTCCCAACAGGTGTTGGCTGTATGTGCCTGAACACATGCATCCACCTCTTGACTGGATACCGAATAGATCATTGAGGAGTGCAACAACAAAGTTGTGATGCAAATAAAATCCCTGAAATGTGAAATGAGAACCATTTTCCAAATTACGTATTATTTCAACGTTGAGTAAAAACTCAGATTCAATTTGCAAACGTCAAATTTCAAACGCATGAACATGGAAACTAAAACAAAATTATATCTTACCGTTTCTGGATGTTGAATGAGGAATGAAATAATTGGCAGTCGAGGTTCTTTAGAATGGCCTAAAATTTTGATCTCTGGTGTATTTTTCCAAGCTTCAAGAGCTTTCCTACAAAAACAACAACAAAAGAGAAAAATAATCAAGGTCAAACAAACCCTAAAATCTAAAATACAAAGATCAAATTAGCAAAGTAGATACGAAATCTGATATTTTCTTTACTTTACTTTTATTCACTAATCAGCTGGGAGACTGGAAGAATTTTGATACAAAAGCTTTAAAAAACTTACATGCACATGAGTGCTTCTTGTGATATAATATTTTGACTTCCAACAGCATCTTTCAGTCTAAAAACAAGTCCAAGTCGGATCGATTCGATGATGGCCGGTGTGCCACCTTCTTCTCGATATTCTGTATTCTAAAGAGCACACACAAATAGAGGAAAATACTGTTAAAAGCTTTTAAACACTGTAAATAAACAAAATCCTTTCTCGTTTTCTACTCCGCGAGATTGAAAGAAAGAGAAAAGGAGCTGATTTCAAACTAAACTTTCACTGGGTAAATAACTTGAGTATTGAGTATATTGTACATACTTATTTATACAAGTAACATGACTAATGATACATTTGTTTTTGTTGTATTTTACTTTTAAATAGCGATGAGAGTCGGATGTGACAAAGAACACAGTTCCACCTCCAGATACTTTTGGCGTTGTATTCTCAAATAAAAAATTCTTTGCGACAAGAACTCCTGGAGTTTGTGGACCGCCTACAAATTTATGACCAGAAAAATAAACGGCATCTTTCTTGGCTAGATTGGTGTCTTCATGCGATGAGGGAATAACAGTATTCATGACGATCTGAACATGAGACGCGGCTGCAGAATAGTCCCAAAATGCCAGTCCTCCGTACTTGTGCATCAAGATTGTAATATCAACATCATCCGTGAGGATACCCTAAGTAAATATAATAATATATTCACAGTTTATAGTGATCAATGACAAAGGACAAAGGACAAAATTTAAATTATGCATGACACATTTTTCAAATTCACAACTGCGGGTGCTATTGTGCTTAATTGCAATGAAACTTGGCAATCCATTTTACATTTTACATGCATCCAATTAACCACTACGTACATAGTACATACAATATGCATTTATACAAGACAAGCAGTTACTAACTCGTCGATTCTCAACATACCGTTATGTTTGATGCAACGGAAAAGGATCCAATCAAACGCCGACCCTTGTTACTTTCATCCGCTACCACCTGTTTCAAACTGTTCTCCAGGAATTCTATATCAAATTGACCAGAGCTGGTTTCGGGGATGTAGATCATCTGTCAAAAGCAAAATGGAAGGAAAAGAAGAACATGTCATTAGTTATTAGTAATTATTCAAAATTCAAAGTGATATCATATTTTCACTTCCTACATCTCAAATCTCAAGCAGGTCAACATTATTCATCGTCTACTGCTTAATTTACGCATATTATCTGTAATCTATATACACTCTTGAATCTTGAACTTTTTGTACTTGCATAATAATATAATATCTACTATCTACTTAAATCTATTAAAGTACAAAATGCATAAGAAGAGTAACGAGTAAGATGAACTATTCATGTGCCAAAATAGCGATTATCCGAATATACCTACCAAATTATGGCCGTAATCCAAAAAAATAGCTTTACTATTTACTACAACGTGATTTGGCTCACGTAGTTTTCCACATCTACATTTTACATGCATATCATAAAGAAGAAAGAAAATAAAGCTGAAGGTATAGTATAATGTCTGTAGTCTGTAGTCATAATAATGATTTCATTCAAGTCTTCTGACTTTTGAGTCTGACGAATACGTAACACGTGTAAAAAGTCCGCAGTAATAATAATTTTTTAGACTAATTACATAGCAAAAAATTTCTAGACAACAATTGCAAAAAGGTGCCGAATGGAACTGTTTGCAAAAAAAAGTACATAATAAAATAGATTAGACATACAAGTAAGTGTAAAAAACTATATTATCATAAAGTTCAAAGGTTTTTACAAGGAAAACCCGAAAAACCTTTTATAAGAAATTTTGTTTACATTTCCTTCTACAAAAACGTCGGCACGTGTACTCATAGAAAAAGAATGTAATTAGTAAGTACTGGGTAAGTAAGTACATGTTTACGATTCGTATTAATGTGTCATGTTCCAAGAATCTACATAGGTATGTAGTATGTACAAATAGTTTGGTAAATAAGAACTTTGTACGTAGTACGTAGAAAGTAGAAGCATGTACGTATAATAATATTATGAGAGGAGATATAGACTATAGACTATAGACATTAGAGTTCAAAGTTTAGATGAGTATAAAGTATAAACTATAGACATTCAAAAGAAACTTTGAGGATTTACTTTTGCTCCAGCATCTCTCCATGGTAGGAAATTTGAGTGATGTTCAAAAGGTCCAACAAAAACCACGGGTTTTGCTTCAATATTATGAGTAAGAGCATGCACGAGTTTGTCAATTGCTTGGGTCGCCCCAGATCCACAAAATATTACAACGTCATGTTCACTCGCACCTAATTGTTTACAAGAAGAAACAAACCAAATACATACAAAAAAAAACAATATAATAATAAACATGAGCATTATGTAAATATTAAATATGTTACACATGTAACTAGTAAATAGAAAATACAAGACAGAAAATTTTGGTCGTATTAAACTTACCAACACTATTCCGCACAATATCCTTTGCCTCATGTCTTCATTGATATAGAAAAAATGTGAATGGAAAGTTTATTTATTTAAATGATAATAGCTATAATATCAATCATTATACATGCGTGCTTATTTTATGCTTATCATAATTTAAGTTGAACATGATTATTCATATTCATATTCGTATTCATAATATTGCTTCATATTTCATTGTGACCTAAACAAATACATAATACATAGCAAATGGTAATTTGTATAGAGAGTGCAGAGTCCGAATAACAAGTTTCTTTCCGTTTAAACTTTAAAGCCATATTATGCTTACTATAAAAATACCAAATACCACACACAGTAGCAAAACAGAAAAATTCTTCGCAGTACCATTTTCACACGAGCTCTTATTCATAACTTTTTAACCTCCAAAGTCCAAAGGACTAATAATAATAATATTAATGCTAATACTATAGTACAAAATTCAATGGCATATCTATAAATTGTTTGACTATTGACGATTCATACACTAAGGATTCAATAAAAGTGATTGTTCAAAAAAAAAAAAATGCTTGTGAATATTTCTGACTAGAATGTATGTGTACCAAAAAAAGGTTGGGTCTAGGCTAACAATGAAAATAAATAGTAACAACACAAACTATAAACAGAGTGTATGTGGAACTGCAAGGGCAAAACTTTGACTGTCCGTATTGCATTGTGTTTGTGATAATAAAATCTATCACCACATTAGTCCTAAAAAGGCTTCAGTGAGAAGTAATAATTAATTTTATTTAAAAGTCACAGTGAGTATATTATACTGATACTATCAACGAGACTACAAATCTTAGAAAACTCCAACAACTAAAATGTAATGGCCCACACGCAGTCAACTTAGGCATAAAATTTATTTACTTGTTTGTATTGTCAGACTCTTAATGTTTGAAACAACAACTTGTATTGGACAAAATTCTCATAAAGTACAGGTTATATGCCCATAAAACACGAGTCAGTGACGCTTCATGTTGGTCTAAAATGCTTATATATATATTTAATTTGATATAAATGTAATTGCGAAGAATTGGGTTCTTTAAAAGGCAAACAATAATATGTAGAAAAGCTCAAAATTCATTAGTTAATGTCACAGTGTACAACTTGTACTGTACAAGGTACAAATATCATGTACTGCATATAAACATATAATATACATTCTACATAATATATTTGTGTAGATGCCTAATGCCCAATACATGTATTTACGTAGCATCTATTTTGAATTTTGAAGCTCAGTTGTGAACTGTTGTCTTTTGTCATACAAAATACGAAATCTTTGCTTTTGCTGTCAATGAAAACCTTTTAAAGGGAAAAGGAGTACAAAATATGAAATGTACAGCATAATTTGTTCTGTATATTAAAGTACGAAAGGTACACCGTGGAATATGTGTAAACTTTACGTGTACACTGCACTGTACACTGCACACATAAAAAAGCGAGCTATGAACTCTTAGCTAAGAAGCGAATAATATTATTAAAAGTCCATTTTTTGCTACAGTGTTGGGTCTATTATTCGACTCTATTATAGTTGAATGATAGTTTCATAGGCATGCACACGATGTATGATTTGTAAATGTTATAAATTCGAAGCTCCTTCTGAGATTATGGTCCATTTTTTGAAACAAAATACGAACTTCTTCAGTTGTTGCGGGCATACATTGTTTATTGAATGGGCAGCATCCTGCAAAAATATCACATGGTCTAGGTTAGAACAAATTTAAGGTTGACAATGCAAGCAAAGCACCTCCTTTGACACCGTCGTATTACATTCCTATATTATTATAGCCTAATTTGACAGTAAATATTAAACTGAAGGACGTACCGAAAGATTTTTCGCAGCGAAACAACACAGCCACTTCTGGAGTGTAACCTATACTACTATCACATACTAAATTCGGCTTTTCATCCTTGAGATAGACAAGTCTGGGTTTCGGTGAAGAGCAAATCCAATGGTCTCTTATTTCTTTCATCTGAAAATTTTCAAGATCAAAAGATTGACAGTTTTTTTACCTACTGCATATATGACATATATGCACTGCATATATGTCATATATGCAGTAGGTAAAAAAACTGCATATTATGCAGTATATCCATTGTCTATATTGCACTCCAATCTCCAATACATATACCTTTCACTTATATTACACATAATATTATATAATGTACTTACGCGTAATGAGAATTGTGTAATTAGGGCATTTCCATTTGTATGTCTTCGCCGTCTTAATTCCACAAACTCTGGCTGTATGAGTACAACCAGTATAACAGCTGAAACTAAAAAAGCTCCTTTATTCAGTGCTCTAAAGTGTAATTCTAAAGAATTCTTCCTCATTGTTCCCAAATGAGAACTTTCCACCCCTTCTCACTAGTTACTTTGACTTTCGGAATTAGGAATTAGCACATTTTATCCTGGAGAATCAACAAAAACATTTCGTCGGCCATGATGATGACCTCAAGTATTACACGTGTCCCGAGCACATAACTGAAAACGGCATAACATGGAATAATTATATTATTGGTATTCTGCACTTTTCGTATCAGGCACTGAAGACTTTTACACCCGTCTTCCATACAATTCACGACATGAAAGTAAATATAGTTAGTACAAAGTACAATGGTGTAATTGGTGATATTGTATGCTACACTATGCATGTAGTTACGTATTGTACATTATTTAGATAAGTATGTATTTTTAAAATTAGCATTGCTTTTACACACAATACATGACTGACACAAAGATTGAACTAGATATGGAATGGAGATGGTCAAAAAATTGATCCGTCTAAATACGTCTTGATACATAAAGCACTGTGCAAAAGTATTGCATATTATAGCAAAGTTTATATACTGCAATATAAAATACAAACACAACATAATATTATAACCAAAGCCGAACCACAAATACTAGATATTAGTCAAACAGATACATAAGTACGTACCGAAACTCAATCACCATTTCTCTCATTCCATTACTTTGGCTTACTTTTTGTAACATTTTATGTTACAGTGGCAAAATAACAAATACAATGTGTTATGACTTATGACGCAAATTTTCCTTTGAATCCGTTGACTTTGTTTTGTTAATAAATACACTTTTAATTACGATTTGACATAATTGCATGTTTTTAACTTTTAGTCGTATAACAAGATCCGGAAGAAAATTAAATAATAATACATTATTATACTCATTATATTACTATGTTCGGTATTTCCATGTTTCTTCGTATAATACTTGACGTTATTATGCCACTAATAATAAAGGGTAATCGGTGAACACTTGAAGTTTTAAACTGGAAAGTAAAGAATAAAGAAGTAATAGGTACGAAAAATGAAGAAGAACAAATTAAAATGCTGTGAGAGTATACTGCTCACTACTTTCATGTAAAAGAGGAGATGCACAACAGCAATTTAAATACAACACTTTTAGTACACAGCCTAATCTCAAATGAAATAGAGGCCATTGGCGGATTAAATTAAGTACTAGCCACACTTGCAGAATGTCTTGTTCATTTCAATCGTCACAGCACCATCAGAAAATGAACTTCAAAGGAAGAACACATTCATACATTTTCTATGTACAATAAAAAAAAATTAACTTGCTTGGTGACTTTTTACTACTTTTTAATGTAAACATTATCCTTCACTGCAAAAACTAAGAGAAACTTGGCATAGTTCACGACAATTCTCTGTAATGGACATGAATAAATTTACACAAATAGTAAAATACATGGGTAAATACAAAGATGCAAAATCCAAAAATGTACAACATGAACAAAGGATTATATTATGGATAAAATATACCTACACATGCAATTATGTTGTATGAAAAAACACATGCATATCATGTGTTTTGTATTTGGTATGGTATCTATCTACATAATGTAAGGTGATGATACGTTTTTATTAAATTTAGACCATTTCTGCTAAAATTAGATAGTATGCCAAGTTTAAGACCATCATTATACGTAGATAATGTGTCAGTTTGGGCTACATAGTTTTTTATTTCACCCCAAAATATCTTATAAAGGTTTTGTCTATAGATACTTAAAGCTCCAAGCATACGGTTTTATCAGTTTTTATTTTTTTGCGGATGTAGATCTAGATGATTATTTCCTCCTAAATTCTAAATACCGAATGCATTACATAATAACACATTACTCAAGCAAAAATAAGGAGTTTTCTATACCTTTACAACTCTGTAAAGGGTAAAGGTACATACATACATTATATCAATTGTAACTAATCACTGATTATAAAATATGTAAGATGTACTCTTTTATATACAAAGTACAGAGTACTTCTACAAGCTGTTCTGAGAAACTTGAGACGCTATAAAAGTAAAATTCCAATGAATTGCCTACTCATATGTATATATATATTTATACTAAATAAATACTCCCAAATACAAAATTCGAGGTATTTTATTTCATTTTTCTTCCTCTACTCACATTTTCTTCAGGTTCTACATAAATATTATACGTACTTAGATAGTATAAACTATATGAATACTTAAGCTGCTAGACCTTTTAGTATGCGTCTCCTACTTAAAATCCCACTCTTTTTCCCATGGAAAGTGTTTGTTTCGTTCGTATATTATGCAAAATAACTACTAATTAAGCTGATTACAAAACTGATAAACGTTCGCCTAAATTCCCTACACTCGTAGTGGAAAATTTTAGTCAAGCTGTAAGTGTAATTTCGTCTGCCATATCTATGCCATATCTATAGAAAAAAGTGATTTTAATTCTAAAACTCACAAATTAGTAGAATAATCGTCATCACATTGTGCGGTGGAAAAAGAACAATAGACCTTATTATTTGATGTACTACTAATAATGTTTTGTTTATATGCATTTATCTAATTAAAAATTAAATTCGTTAAAAAGACACTTGCAAAATTCAAAGTTGTATCCAATACATTTTATTGGTCATAAAAGATTTACTTACTACATGTTTTCAAGTAATACAATTAAATGACAATAACAATTACTATTGTTATTATTATTTTTCAAAATACTAATAAAAAAACGTAATATTATTTGAACACTTACTGAATAGTTGATTTTTTCATGGAAGGTATACAACTTTGTGTACCTTTGGAAGTGTACAATGAATTAGTCAATCCTTAACATGTAATAGGAATCATTAGTAACTAATTATCATTATTCCTTTTAACTTTTTGAATTTATTAAACTTTATTTCATATTATACATTTCTACATCTTACAGAAATATAAACATTTTAATAACAGTAATATAAATACATATTTGCTGGAAAAGGACATTCATTCATCCATTATTCGTACACCTGGTACAAAATTTCCCTAATCAAGTTCTTTAAGGTATAAATATTGGAGCAGTAAATGCCAGTACTGTAATACTTAAGAACCATTATATTATTGCATATTACTCTTTTTGTTTATCTCCCTTTTAAATAAGAAGTTCTTAAGCATAATATAATTTATAATAATTTTATAACGGATATTATATCGTAAATAGCAAATGTTACAGAGGTAATCGCTAAATTGCGTTCCACATATTATAGAATTTAAATTCTCCTATTTAGCTTTTGGTACATACAAATTCATTAAGAAGTACGTATTACTTTTTATAAATGAATTCTACAATATTTATCAATCCAAAAGTAACGTTGAACAAAAAAACTTTAACGTTAAACAGATGAAAGTATAAGAAACTTTAAATTACTTGAGCTGATCAAGTTATACTAAAATAAACGCTTATTCTAACCAATATCAATATGAATCGAACTACATTCGTACATAAAATGTCATTTATATTAAAACTTAAAACAGTAAAGGGAACAAATTCCATTTACACAAAGTAAATATTAAATATAATAATAATAATTATTATTATTATTATTATTAATTATTATCATTATTGAAAACTATTAATTATTATTTATATATATATGTATGTATATACTATTATAAAAATTATTATAACTTATTATGTAACATATTAGTTCTAGAATTTTTTTAGTATGGCCCTTTAAATGGTCCTCCCCTAGGAACCGAGTGACGTGGATGAGGACGAGATCGTCTAAAAAAACCAGATAAATACTTCTTTAACCCTTATACCCAAACAACCTCTTTAATCTTACATATAGATTAAAATGATAACATCTATATTTCTTAGTTATAATATAATATTATAGTATTTGCGCAAGAACAACTTGAAAATCTGTCTTTCTCAAAAATTATTACCAATTTTGTATCAAATTTGACATAAAAGTCTCTATTACCTGGCACTTGGTTGTGCTCCTCTCAGCTGTCGAAATGCACCTCTCATTGGTGGGACACCTTGTTCTGGAGGGAGTTGATGTGGATGGCTAGGAACGGGTCGACTCAAAATTCCTCGACCTCTGGATATAGGTCTTGGTGGACCAGTTGTTGGGACGGACGAAGAAGACGTTGGTTGATCCCAGATAATTGGAGTGGGTCTTGACCTATGTTGTTGACTTTGTTGAGAAAGACTTGACTGATCTCCAAGTACTTGTTGACCGGTTGATGGGGTAGGACTAGCAGTTCTAGAAGATGAGGACGTAGCAGATACTTGATGATGAGTTTGCCCACTAGTTCCTGTTTCAATTTTATCTTCATCAGATGATGTGACGGATGCAACTTCTGAACGGGACAAATCAACCACTGTCGCTGAAATGTGAAAAACATGAATTTCGTTGTTGATAAATAATATATATTATATATACTATATACTAAAGCTGAATTGTTTGTAACTTTTGTAATAGGTATTTTTAATACTTGACGAGATGTAATTTTAATAGTATAAAGGGATGATGATAATTATTAATTATTTATAATCATTTCAAACTTTGAATGACATGTGATAAGAATATAAACAACAACACTCAATTTGGAAAACAAAGTGTTTAAATATTTTATCTACTAGAATTGTGCTACAAAAAAATATGACCATGTTCTATTAATATTTTATTGTTGGATATTGTTTTTTTGTTTTTCTAAATATCTTATATACAGTTAGCCATGTTTTCTACCATTGGACAACCATTGTTTTAAAAAATACATTGCATAATATTATATTGAGAAAAAATGTTCAAAGTACAACAGCAGTGTACATCTTACATCATACACAAATTTTGCTTTAAAAAAAAGTACATGTTAAGCATTCAACCATTACCGAATAGTTTAAATCAAAAATCAACCAACAGAAAGTTCAAAAGGAGTATTATGGATATGGTGCAGAAAACAAATATAATACTTTTGGTTCCAAGCTGAAAATTTTTATTTTTTACAGTACATGGACAAAAAGTAAGTAAAAACAAAAATACAACCAATTTAGAAATTTATCATGGACAAAAGCAGTTAATGAAATAGTAAAAATTTGTGAGAAATTAAAACAGGCAAACTGTATATAAAGTTTTATTTACAAATCATAATAATAATAATAATTATTATTATTATTGATTATTATTATTACTAAGTGAACAATAATGTAATAGTCAATACTATTTTGTAGCCAATCCCATTTCTAGTATTCAAAGGATCTGTACGTTACTATATTTTTACCATTTTTTTAGCGTAAAAATATCACGACTAATTCATCAGTCATTGTAGTTTCAGCTAGTAGTATGTATATAGTATAAAAGTAGTACCTATTTTCTTTTTTTAAATTTTAACAAAGTTCAAAACGTTGTTCAAATGAAGACTGAGAAAAATTGATATAATCTGAATAAGGATTATTATTTTACTTTAAAGAGAAAGCATTATACGACAGTTCAATAAACAAAAATAAAATTCTCGCCTACAAAATTGAAATAAACTTTCTGTACTACGCGATTCTTTCTACATGGACACAACCAAAGGATAGATATGTTTGAGGTTTGACGGTAAGTAAAAAAACAAAAAACTTTTAACAGTTTAACAAAAGACGGATAGCATTTACAACCAATGACAAAAAGAAAAGAAAAGAGATTTGAAACAATTTTACTACTGCACACATTATTTTGATAAAATGGTTATTTTTGTTGAGCTTCAAAAATATAAGACATTATTATTATAGACAAAATATTATGTACTTTCACCTATCAAATATCATTGCTGTCACATGTTTTACCTATTATAGAATATTGAAATCTTCAAAAAATATACTGGATATCAATATCAGATAATTACAAAGCATTTCAATAGATATTTTTGTACTCGTATTTTGCATGAA